>PVIU01031767.1:0-14396 GCA_004026605.1 Ondatra zibethicus
GCTTGAAGTCTTAGCAATAGCTATAAGACAGAATAAGGAGATCATGGGGATTCGAATTGGAAAGGAAGAAGTCAAACTTTCGTTATTTGCAGATGCTATGATAGTGTACATAAGTGACCCCAAGAACTCTACCAAAGAACTTCTACAGCTGATAAATACCTTCAGTGAAGTGGCAGGATACAAAATCAACTCAAAAAAAATCAGTAGCCCTCCTATACTCAAAGGATAAAGAAGCCGAGAGGGAAATCAGAGAAACATCACCTTTCACAATAGCCACCTTTCACAAATAGCATAAAGTATCTTGGGGTAACATTAACCAAGGAAGTGAAAGATCTATTTGACAGGAACTTTAAGACCTTGAAGAAAGACATTGAAGAGGACACCGTATCCATTCTCTTAACCTGTGCCTTTTTATAGGTGAATTGAGTCCATTAATATTAAGTGATATTAATGACCAGTGGTTATTAACTCTGGTTATTTTTTTTTTTGGTGGTAGTGTTTGAGTGCTTCCCTTCTTTGAGTTGTGTTAGTGGAGGGTTATCAGATGTCTGTGCTATTGTGGTTGTTGTTGGCTTCTTAGGGTTGAGGTTTTCCTTCTAGTACTTTCTGTAAGGCTGGGCTTGTGGATACATATTGTTTAAATCTGTTTTTGTCATTGAATATCTTGTTTTCTCCATCGATGGTGAAAGAAAGCTTTGCTGGGTATAGTAGTCTGGGCTTGCATCCCTGGTCTCTTAGTGTCTACAGCACATCTATCCAAGACCTTCTGGCTTTCATGGTTTCCATTGAGAAGTCAGGTATTATTCTGATAGGTTTTCCTTTATTTGTTACTTGACCTTTTCCCTTTGCAGCTCTTAATATTTTTTCCTTATTCTGTATGTTTTGTGTTTTGATTATTATATGGCAAGGGGATTTTTTTTTGATCCAGTCTATTTGGTGTTCTGTAAGCTTCTTGTACCTTCATAGGAATATCTTTCTTTAGGTTGGGAAAGTTTTCTTCTATAATTTTGTTGAATATATTTTCTGGGTTTTTGAGCTGGAATTTTTCTCCTTCTTCTACCGCTATTATTCTTAGGTTTGGTCTTTTCATGGTGTCCCAGATTTCCTGGATGTTTTGTGTTAAGAATTTGTTGGATTTGCTGTTTTCTTTGATCAATGAGTCTATTTCCTCTATAGTATCTTCAGTGCCTGAGATTCTTTCTTCTAACTCTTGTACTCTGTTGGTTATACTTGTCTCTGCAGTTCCTGTTTGTTTACCCAGATTTTCCATATGCAGCCATCCCTCGGTTTGTATTTCCTTATTACCTCCATTTCAGTCTTCAAGTCTTGAACTGTTTCCTTTACCTGTTTGATTGCTTTTTCTTGGTTTTCTTGGGTATCTTTGAGGGATTTATTAATTTCTTTTAACTTTTTCTTTGTCTTCTCTTCCATTTCTTTAAGGGAGTTTTTCACTTCCTGTTTCAGAGTCTCCATCATTTTCATAAGGTTACGTTTAAAGTCGATTTCTTCTACTTCTTCTGGGTTAGGGTGTTCAAGTCTTCCTGTTGTGTGTTTGCTGGATTCTGGTGTTACCATATTGCTTTTCAGCATGTTGGAGAAAATCTTGCATTGGCTCATGCCCATCTCTTCCTTCAAATGATTCCAGCAGAGTCTTGGCATCTTGGTCCAATCTTTGCTGTGGCTGACTGTGTACTTGGGAGATTTTCCCCTCAGCCGAAAATTTTTCAAAACTGTCTTAGCTGTATTGGCAAGGTTTGGCAGTCTTTTTTCTTGTATCCTGCTTGTCCAGTCCAGATACCATGCCTTTTGTCAGTAGTCAAGGCATGGTCAGTTCCTTGCTCAAAGGCTAGTTTTTCCAAGAAGAAAACAAACTCCAAGTGGAGTGTCTTCAGTGCTCAACATTCTCTCAGTGATAGATCAGTGCTGCCAGATGCAATCATGTCTCACTCAACAGAACCCTAAGTTATTTAAATGCCATATTCTACAGTTCTATGAAATGGTTGAATATTACTTATCTAGGCAGAATACAATCTCTATGTATCTAAAGAACCTGATTAGTATACCTATAAGTATGACAAACATGGATGACTATTGACCTATAATTCTTAATACCTATATAGCTTAACAATGAAGACTTCATATTAGAATATTAAACAATCTTTAAACAACACTGCAGCAAATGAGAACAATGACCTCAAAATATAAACACTGTATAAGTATCTTGATTGGAAGTAGAAATGTATAGTGCAATATGATAAATATATCCTAAAATTGTATAAATTAACAAAATGTCTTAAATAGAGGTATGAACATGAATGCATGTAATATGACAAAAATAACTTTGCATAGGTTTATAAATATTGTAAACAGAAATAGGAGCATATTTAACATATATAATTTGAATTTGCATCAAAATACAAGAATCTACAATAGCTCACAAGTATTTATTCTATTACTCACTATTATCATTATTATTTCTATTATTATTAGTGTGAGTAGGCTCATACTAATCTACCTATTATCCCATTCAATTTCCCTTTTTTTAAAGTGAGATTCCTGAGCCTACAAATTTCCATCCCAAACTCCAGCCCTATAACAGTTATAATCAACCCTTAATTGATGTCTCTAACCCTAAGAACAAACTTTGTTGGAAGAAGGGCTGTTGACTTATAGGATTGCTTCTAGCTGTCAGTATAGTAAATTGTTGTAGGTGTAATAATCTTTATTGGCCATCAGGTGCAGCAGTTGCAGCCACATGGGTCAGACACCAGCTGCAGTAGGACCTTGGACCCAAGCATGGTCCTTAGCAGCAGCTGGGTCTGGAAGTCACTAACTTGGCCCTTGATATTGGGTGCTGTATGGCCTTCAATGGCAACAGAAGCATTGGACATCATCAGCACGAATCCTGACTGCAGTGGGGACGTGGACTCTGACATGGCCCTTAGCTGCAGCTCAGGCCCAGACATCACCATGTCATTGAGTAGCAGTGCAGGCCCGCAGTCATGGCTACATTCTGAGCCTCAGATACTAACTTGGACTCAGTTGGCTGGTTTGAACCTGGGCTTCTTCATGATGCTCTATGGTAACATGAGCCATGTATGTCAGTCTAGACCATGACTGCTAGAAGGCCACAGACTCAGATGTGGCCCTCGGTCGCAGTCTGGAGCAGATGACGCCATAGGCCACCCATATGTGTAAGGCCCCTGCTGTGGCATGGCACACCCCTGAGTCCTCCCAAGTTGCAGGCTCTGACTCAGATCCCTGGCCTCTGTATGAGCCCTAGTAGCAACCTGTGTCACTGAGTTCAACACAGACCCCACCTTCACTGGGCCATGGACCTATCTATACATGACCTCAGGCAGCTGCTTAGCCTGATTGAAATCCTTGTTCTGAGTGGTATCTCCGGACACTCAGACCATGATGGCTCTGATGGCATCATGGCCCCTGGGCACTGAAAAGGCCACAGGATGTGCCCAAGACCCCAGGCTTCATGCAACCCTTGAGGGCACCATGGGGACATGTGCATCAGCATAGACCTCAGCAGCAGTAGGATCATGAGCACAGACATGGTTCTGAGCAGCTGCCTAGGCCTGGTTGTCACCATGGCCCCAGGTGCAAGGCCACCAGATCAGTCTGAGCCCAGTGTCAGTATGGCTCATGGATCCAAACTCAGCCCCAGAACGTGGCCCAGGCCTCTGGAGTCAACATGGCACAGAATGACAACAGGAGCAATGGATATCAACACAGACCTTGGCTACTGTAGGACCAGAGACACACACATGGCCCTTGGTAACACCTCGTCAGGATAACACCATAGTCCTGGGTGTCAAGCAGACCTCCCTCCTCATTCAACTCCTCACCACTGTCACCATGGACACAGGTGTGAAGCTGGCCTCCATCATCTGTCAAATCCTCTCCATCTATCTTTCTTCCTTTATGTGTCTTTCCATGGAACGTGAACCATTCTGTTTCTCTAACTCTCCCAATTCTCTGCCCCTTGTTTCCTTAAAATGAGGGGCCCCACATGCCTGGGGGTGGGCCCCTGGTTGTCCTCCAGCTGCCGGGAAGGCCCCATCTGAGTGCACCTGTATCAGGCAGATATGCGGTTTTTCTAGTTTTGATTATTCCCATTATTTTTGACAACTTCCCATGATTTCTTGACATTCTATCCAATACTAGTAATATGACTTGTATAAAACTTTCAGATGGGTCTAACTTGTGTTACACAATTTTATTTTCCGACTTTGAATTTTCAAAAGGGCATGCAAGTAATCAACAACAATTTTTATATCACTTTCCCAATGATCTATATTTTAAGATTTTTATCTTTTAGGATTCCAACATTTGATATTTATGGTGTTCTGAGGATTTTTGGGGGGCTTTTGGTGTAAGGCTAAAGTTAACCTGTAAGACCCACTTGCACAAGGACAGATAACCTCCTGGAATGCTGGGGGCTGTTGTGCTTGTCAGATAAGTAAGTCATGTATTTTCACTTCAATAAATAAGTTTGGTTTATTGAACTGAACAGGATGTGCTTGCTCACATGTAGGCATAAGGTTCACCCTTTTCCAACTGACAATGGAATGTAAAAAAACGGCACTGTATTCAGCATTAAGTTCCAACCAAGTTGCTTATAAAATTGTTTTCGTTTGAACTCAAGCAAGCACTAGACAGTTACTATTTCTTACTTGTATTAGCTATGCGATTTTAAAGCATTTTATTTTTGAGACAGGATCTTATTGTAACCCAGGGTGGCAGTGGAACTTGCTGCGCAGCCAAGGCTTCTCCTTGGCACATCTTCCAGTCTTCACTCCTTGGGTGGAGAGTTTGCCAGTGTGCATTACACACTCAGATTCTACATTAGTTTGAGGAGATTGCATTTGCCACTGGAAAGACAAAGATACCTTATTCTAATGTGCTGTGAGGCTTTGGTGTTTTGAAACCACCAAAGATGAGAGGAGCATCATCTATTGTCATCGTGGCAGGTTTTCCTCACCGAGTCTTGGCAATCTGCAGAGCCCAGTTGGTGCTGTAAGACAAGCACTAACGAATTCCTGCAGGAGAAGGTCCGTTCTCTCAAATATTGGTGGATCTAGCTATTTGCAGTCAGAGAAGCATGACAAACTTCCTTTTCCCTGTAAATGTGAGAGACATTTTCTTTTCTATAGGTTACTATTGGATTTTCTGGAACAGCAAAAGTCAGGCAGGACTCTGGGACTGAAGGGAGTGCTGGTAGACTGAAGAAACCATGGAACTGCAATAGCTCTCACCTTTTTGCTCCACTGAGAGCTAGAAAGTTGCCTGAGGCCTCAATGATATTGGATTTTTTTCATTAGTTACCAATGTTTAAAATTGCAGTGCCTTTCTGCCTAGTCATTTCTATTTTGAGCTCTTTTTGACTATACTTTCTCCGAATATACTTTTTTTAAAAACAGTAATCTCAAGCTAGCTATCAACTCTTTTAATTAAAAGAAAACTAAAATTTCCATTCTTCTTTTGCAGAAAAGTTCACTATACATTTTCTCTCCAATTCTATTCCTTGGCCATGCAATAGCATTTGGGGAAAGTCCAGTTGAATTCCTGGAAAATGCACTAAGAAGGTAAGTCTTTTAAATAACTGGAAGTGGAGAAACTAGTTTAGAGAAGTGCTTTTCTTTAAATAGAAAAGCGTTAAATAAATATTGTACCCTCCCTGCATTTTGGCGTTATTGAAAATATCTCTGGTTCAAGAGACAAAAGGCCTTGTTGACCTCTTTAGCTTCCCAAAGTGTTTGTCCTGCAATAGTCTCTGCTATGTGAGGAAAACTGTATTTCTAACAATTACGTTTTTAAAAATAGTCTTAAATTTTATTTTCACTAATTATAGTCAAAGCTGACACACTTCTTAATCGTGTATCTTTCGAATTTTCTGTCTCTAATCCATTGTTTGTCAATCCTGTGTAATTTAACTCTCCACTTGGACGGTGTAGAAATTCAAGTCCTTGCTCCTTCCCTTTGTAAACAGTGCTTTTGCATTAGATCAGCTGTTTGTTCTAAATTCTTGCTTTGGAATTCTTGTTAATTATTTCACTTCCCAATGTTAATTATTTCAAAGAACTATCTCCTTTGTTTTAATACAATTTAAAGTAGTGTTTATGAATTTCATAAATGTACACATTGTATTTCAATCATATTTACTCCCACTCCTCTTTTCCAATCCCTCCTTGATTCTTCCCCCATGACTCCTTCTCAACTTCATGTCATTTAAAAAGAAATTCATGCGGTCTTTACATGGGTATGGGGCCATCCATTGGAGCATGGTCAACCTACTTCAGGCCACACCCTTAATAATTGACTGTCCATCCCCTAGCAGCCATGAGTTGTCAGTAGCTCCTCTGCTAGAGGTTGGGGCTTGTGTGTCCCTCTTGCATCCGAAGTGTATTCTCAACACTTTCTTTTTAAGAGTTGGTTTTAATTGTATGAAAGCCTTTGTGTCTTTGATAGTATGTGCACCTAAATGCAGTTATTTGCCAAGGCCAGAAGAGGGCATTAGATCCCCTAGAGCGACCGCTGCAGTTGTCAGCTGCCCAATGCAGGTGCTGGGAACTGAACTTAGGTCCTCTGAAAGAGCAGTACACAGAGCCAGCTCCCAGTCTCTGTTCTTATATCGCACTTTTCCTGATGTACTTGTGCAAGTCCTTTCGTTGTGATGATTCTTTGATGTTATTTGATTCATAGGTTCTGGAGATCAAACTCAGGTCATCAGGCTTGATGGCAAGTGATTTTACCCACAAATCATCGAATCAGCCCCAATAAATTAGTTTTTACCAAAAGGGAAAATAGTATATTCTTATAAATACTGATTAAAGAATTCTATATAGTCAACATAAAACAAAACAAATTAAAAAACAACTCACATATTATTTATATATCCAATAATGAAGTACAACTAAATGACCTAACTCTGGCATCTAATGATAGAATACTTTCTGATGTTTTGCATGGTAGAAAATGTTTTCAGGATAAACCATGAAGAAGAACAAACCATTATATTTAAACTGCTTTTGTTATGAAAATAGGAGGTGATGAGAATAGTTGTTTAAAAGTTCATGAGTATTTGGAACTTTTCTTATTATTCTGTGATGTAAGGAGTGTTTTTTCACTTTTAGTATGGTCCTGTATTCAGCTTTACCATGGTGGGCAAGATGTTTACTTACCTTCTGGGGAGTGACGCGGCTGCACTGCTCTTCAGTAGTGAACACGAAGATCTGAATGCGGAGGATTTCTGCAGTCGACTGACAACTCCCGCATTCAGAAGGGAATTGCATATGATGTGCCAAATGTGGTAGGTGACATGTCTATCTTGGGTAAAGACAAATATAAAGTACTGTAGAGTAGTTACAACTAGTCGTGTAATATTACACATTTATGATGCAGGACTTATTTATTCCTGGGCTTAAGAAATTGGAAATTTTGTGATATTTAAGAAGAAACTATGGGGAGCTGCTTAAGGGATGGCTGTTTTGTTTTATATTTGTTGTCAAGGCTAAAAAATTTTTAAAATGGTTTTCCTACACCAAGAAATAGACTCAACAATAATTTAGCATATCGGGATTTGACTTGAGAGAGGAACAAAAAAATATCAAAAGGACTTCTTACCACCTCTTGGGATTCTAGTCCAAGAGCTTTGAGCTGGAAATTGTTGACTTCACAACTCTTCTTGAGCCAACTGTGGTAGCTCACACCTGTGATCCCAGTATTTGGGAAATTGATGCAGGGACTCTTGAGTTCAAGCCCAACACAGGCTGTAGTGTGAAACTTGATCTTTAAAATAAATCTCTTTTAATTGGTCTACTTTGGGTATGTAATATTTTTATTATGTTTTCTTGCTCCCAATTAGCATATTGATGTGTTATGGGTAGAACATGATGAGGTAATGGGTATAGCAGCTAAGAGTCAATGTTTCTGGGATTAGGAGTAGTAGAAGAATGTCTCCCCTTTTGTTAAAAAACAATGTCTTTCAAAAATTTTGCTCAGATTTTTCTCTTTCTTTCTTTGAACATTAGAGTTTTAAAAATTGTCTCAAAGGGCATTAGTTATTTTAACAAAATTATTTTATTTGGGCTGTCCTAAATTTCTGGAAGATAGTGTCAGTGATGATATCTAGAAATATAATGAGAACATATATGAAGGAGGATAAAATAATAGTGAAGTAAATGGACTTTTGGGAGAGTGTATTGACTGGTTTGGGTTGGAGGCTTAGAATACAACCAAGATCAGAAAGTGGGTCTCTGAGTAAGGAGTGGTGGGGCATTCAAAGGTGAGAGGTAGGGTTCCTGATGGATCATTTTCTGGGATCCGGGGAGACGACCCCCTCTTTTAAAAATGTGTTATCTCAATATATGGCATGGATGATCTTAAGTTTCCATATATAGTTTAGTTTTTAGAAATCCTGTTACAGTTTTTGTTTTCAAATTTAAGAATGTTTTCTTTGTTATGTAGTTAGAATAACCTGATGTATCTTAGAATAAAATAAAAATGTATTTTAATGTTGTACACCCTTAACTTTTTTAAGTTGATTTTTTGAGCAGAAGAAAATGGTAAAAGTGGCCTTAAGCAGTATGTTTCTATAATTGAAAAAGAAACAAGAATACTTTCAGAGTTGGGGAGGAAGTGGAGAAAGATGTAAGTAAAATTATTACATTGGTACTATTCTTTTCTGTTTATATGTGTGTACAGAACAAAGTACAATATGTGTAGAACTGCTGTGTATCTAATGGGAGGGATGTGTGGATTGCTATGCAGTTGTAACACCAAATGCAGCCTTTAATGGGCACTTCTAAGTCTTCCCAAGAGCAGTTGGTGTATCTATACCAGGAGCAATATCTGCTTATAGGCCAATGGGACCCAAGGCAGCAGGTCACCATCATCTGATGCTGGGCGTCAGCTCCTATAAAAGTTGTAGGAACTTTATTTTCACTACACCTGAAGCTGAGGTGATGATGTGTTTTCTAGTCACAGAAGGCATTGATGTGTTCCTTAGAACTCTCATTGTTCTTTTATTTGTGAAGGGCCTTGCTGTATAGTTCAGGTTGTCTTCAAACTAGGGATCTTCCTGCTTCTGGCTCCTGAATGCTGAGGTTGCAGGCAGGATCCCGCTTACAACAAATAACTGTGGCATGTGCCTGGAATCCTAGCACTTGGGAAGTGGAGGCAGAAAATTACAAGTTCTGGGACGCCTGCACTACATATCACAACCCATGTCAAAATGCAAAAGTCTAAAACAAACAAACTCTGAAAACAAAAGCACAAGAGGTGTGTCATTAGAGCACCAAGGGACCAGCGTGTGTGTCTTCTGATGTCTTGTTTGGTAAATCTAATTAGAAAGCCAGATGTTAACTAGAAGTTCATTTGATAGAAGGAGAGTTAAAGAACTGAGTTAGATGATTCTTGAGACGTTCAGTGAGCTTACCCAATGCTTGTCTCCAGTGTTGGAGGTTGCGTACAAGTTTTCTAGTACATGGAACCAAAACATCTGTATTTATTTCTTACCTTCATCTGATGTAGGAAAATGCAGCCTTTGGTTTTGGTACTACCATTTCTTGGGAATGACCTCATTATTATCCTCATATACATTGAATAATCTTTATGTTATTCACAGCTTTTGTGCTGTGACCTGGAAATCAGACTACTGCATTTCTTTTTAATAGTCCTCTTATCTCTTTAAGATGAAGAATTTATATATAAATAAGGCATAGAGGTGCTTTGTGGCATTGATTTTGGCTAGCCAGAGGGGCAGTGTTGTTTAGGTGTATTGCCTCCAGAGTTTTGCACAGCTACGTCTGGAGATTTTGGAGGTATGAAAAGGATTCTGTTTGCATTTGAGTATATATATATATATATATATATATTCCCAATTTTCTTCACAATTTATTTATATATTCAAAAAATTATTTTAAAAGATTTTTGGGAATTGTAATGAAAATGATCTTTTCTTTTCCTTAGATTGAAGTGCTTTCTGAGGTCATAATTTGAACAGCTTGCCATAGTTTACATGGAAAGGAAATTGGAAGTCAACTCAATGAGAAGGTGGCCCAGCTGTATGTAGCTTTGGATGGAGGTTTTAGCCATTTGCCTAGCTGCTACCAGGTTGGCTGTCTCTGCCTAGCTTCAGGTATGGATAAGGACCACTTTGGACTTGGCTGACTTTCCTCAATTACTGTGCTGTTTGTGTACTTTCTGATTTTGGGCTGATTAGGAGCCTCCATTTTACAAGAATTCAGACAGTTTGTAGAGTGAGTTCATGTAAAGTAAGCTTTATTTTGTTGAGAAGGTAGTTTGTTACGTCTTGTAATAGTTTGCTTCCCTAGTATAGCCTTTGTACTCCAAGAAGTCCCTAAGCTGTGCTTAGAGCCGTGGCCTTTCTCAACGCGTGTTTGAGAGCCTTGCTGGCTTCTCAGTGCTTCTGGGCCTTCTTTTGACTGTTGGGCATGCATTTGATTTTGTTTGTCTCCTTGCTGACTGTACTGTAGTTGCCCTAAGGACAGTGAAGGTCTCTGATTCAAAGCAATGTGGTCTTTAAGACTTGGTGTGGAGCTCAGGTCCTGCTAACTGCCGGCTTTCCTTCCTTGTTAGATCATTTCTGCTTACGTGAGATGGGGATTAAACTATTAGCTTTGTTCCATTGATGTCTACCCCCTTTGCTTTTGTTTTTATTTTGTTTTATTTTGTTTTGTTACAGGGTTTCTCTGTGCAACATTCTTGTCTGTACTGGAACTCACTATGTAGAAGAGGCTGGCCTTGAACTCACAGATATTCACCAGCCTCTGTCTCTCTAGTGCTAGGATTAAAGGCTTGCGCCACCATCACCCAACTCACCGTTCTATTTAGCTGCCAAATAAAGGCTGAATGAATGGGCAAGCCCGACTCCTTTTTTCCTGGTGTGAGTTTCTGTCACTTCATTTAGTAAACAAATGTTGTTTTATGTTTGGTATTGGTTTTGAATGTGAGCCTATAAAATGTTACTCTATTGAAAATACTCTGTTTTTAAATTGTAGACGCAGGGACAGAGCCCATCGAGAGATCAAGAATATTTTCTATAAGGCTATCAAGAATCTCAGGCAGTCAGAAGAAAAAGTTGATGACATTTTTCCATCTTTACTAGACTCTACATTCAGGTAAGAAGCGTCAGATCACACGTTAAGCTGAAACAACAACTTATACATGAAAATGTAGATTACTGATATTTCCAGTTAAAAAGTAAAGGCAATGGAACAATAAATTGGTACTTGTAAATTGTAGAGACATGAAGCACTGGGCCCTCATGCCTTATTACGACCCTAGCAGCTGGCATGGGTTACATCTGCAAATGAGCTGGAAGGAAGTCTTCCACATCCTGCTTTCTTCTGGTTGGTCTTGGTTTTTATGTGGGGGGGCACCAGAGACCCTGATTGGTAATAGGTATGGAAGAGAACCAATTATGTCCAGAAACTGTATTAATGTTAAGTGTGTGGTTCATCCCCAGGGACAGGTACATTCTGACAGATGACAAGATAGCAGGGATGCTCATCGGACTGCTGCTGGCAGGACAGCACACCTCCTCCACCACCAGTGCCTGGATGGGCTTTCTTTTGGCCAGAGATAAACCGCTTCAAGAAAAGTACTACTTAGAACAGAAAGCGGTGTGTGGCGAGGACCTGACTCCCTTAACCTATGAGCAGGATTGTGTACAGTTTGAGGCCTTCTGTTCACTATAGCTCCAATTGATAGGCTTTCAGAGACCTTTCTACAAGCTTAGGGAGCAGAAAGATCCAGGCTACTGCTTCTGTAAGCTCCGCAGGTGGGTTTTGTTCTTTAGCGCACTCTGCTCCGTTGCTTTGGTGCTTAGCTTTAATGTCTGGCCTCTGTAATGGAGCATATATGTATGCTCTGTTTTTTTATGAAGTGTAGGAGCCTTGGATTACATGGAATTTCATGACCTGTGTTTGGGTAGAAGTGATATAGACACCCCACACAACTTGCTGGGCAGGAAAGCAGGAGAGGACTCATTTTGAAGTACCCCCTAGTCTTACCATTTTTCTGTTATATTTTGTTTAGACACATTATTAAAATGGTATGTTATGTTCAGGTATTCTTACATTCCTGGGGTAAATCCATATATGTGTGTTTTTCAAAATTTTTTTATAAGCATAAGCATAGTTTATTAAACATATATAATAGTGAGTATATAGCTATAATTTTATTTTGTCATCTTTGACTGATAATAAGCTAACTACTTCTTAATTAGCTTCTTTCCCTACCAACTGACCCTAACTCCTTGAGAGGATCATGTCTCTTATGACCACCTATTATAAATCTTTTAAAAATGCCCCTACTATTTCTTGCCACCACCACATGAACCTTTGGAGAACACTTTTTTTTTTGAGAGGGAGGGGAAGGAGGAGAGAGAGACAGACAGACAGACAGAGAGAGGGAGAGGGAGAGAGAGAGAGAGAGAGAGAGAGAGAGAGAGAGAATGAGTTTCACTGTGTAGCTCTTGGCTGGCTTAGAACTTGCTATGTAGAATAGGCTGTCCTCACACTCAAGAGATTCCTGCATTGGCTTCCTGATTGCTAGTGGCTAGTGAACATTTTTTTATGACATCCAACCTGTAACAGAGGGTTAAGGTTCATCCATGTTGGAGCATGTGTCAGTATTTCAATCTTTGTCTCCAATGATATTCTATAATATGCACATATAGCAAATTATTTATTCCTTTGTCCATTTTTAGATATTTCAGCTGTCTCCACTTTCTGAGGCCTATATTTGGGAGTGTGACTGCTGGGTCATACAGCAATATGTGCTGATGTATTGAACTGATAAATGCTTTCCAAACACTGGCTCCATTTTTAACGGTGTCAACAGGATTTGTGTGTGTTCTGATGTTTACACGTGCTTATTATCTGTCCTGGATTTATGTAGGTGACGTGGTCTTTTGAGCTGGGTGGCTTTTTCCTGATGGCTGAGTATTTTGTACTGTTCTCTTAGGAGAGTGTCTGTTCAGATCCTGTCCCTTTATAGTAAGACTGCCTTTCACCATCGTGAGCAGGTGTGTGTTTTCAAAAGGTGTGAAGACTGTCTTACCCCTCTGCTTTCTTCTCAGTTTTTTCCTACTTTTGGGTCTTTGTCCTGTTTGGAATTAAATTTAAATATAATGTGAGATGAGGGACCATTGTACCTTTCTGTATATAGAAAACCTTTTGTCCCAGCACTGTTTGTTGAAAAGACTGTTTTCCCCCTGAATGGGCTTGTCAAAATTTATTGGCCATAAATTTAAGGCTTTATTTCTGAACCCTGAATTCCATTCTGTCATGCTGACTGCCTAGCTTTTGGGTTGGCTATATGTTTACTTCTGTAAAATTTGAACTTCAGAGTGACGCTCTAATCTTTTCCAACTATTATAGATATTCCTAGTTCTGTCAATTTTTATAAGAATTTTAAAGGTGATGTGTGGGGGTGGGGATCAGGAGGAGGTGAGAGTGGGAGAACTGTGATTTGTATGTAAAATAAAATATAAAACAATTTTAGACTCAGTTTGTCAATTTCTGTGAACTTGTGATTGATTGCACCACATTTGGGAGTATTACCACCATAACACTGTTTTTAGACACACCTCATTTCCTTCTTTTTAGTCTTTCAATCTCTTCCAACATTTCCATTTTTTTTAAATTTTTTTACTTTTCCACGAAAAGGTTTCTACCCCTTTGTTAAGCCTATTCTTTTTCTTCCTTCAATGCTTTGTTTCTTACTTATTGTGTACGGTATGTGCCTGTGTGTGCCATGGTACACAGGTGGTGGTCAGAGAGCAGCATGGAGGAGCTGGGTCTCTCCACTGTGTGAGTCCAGGGATTGAACATAGGTCATCAAGCTTGGCAGCAAGTGCCTTTTCCTGCTGCGCTGTCCTGCCAGCCCTTACGTATTCTTTTCCTGTGCATTCTCATGCCAGTTCAAATCTGCTACTGATCTACCCTAGGGAAAATCTTATTGTATCTTCCAGTTCAAATCTGCTACTGATCTATCCTAGGGAAAATCTTATTATATCTTCCAGTTCAAATCTGCTATTGGTCTACTCTAGGGAAAATCTTATTGTATCTTCCAGTTCAAATCTGCTATTGATCTACCCTACGGAAAATCTAATTGTATCTTCCAGTTCAAATCTGCTACTGATCTACCCTAGGGAAAATCTTATTGTATCTTCCAGTTGCAGAATTTCTGTATTTTATAAAACTATTCTCCATTTCATGAGGCATTATCATATTGTTTCATACTTTAATTCTTTAGGCTTAATTTTTCTTTTTGTTCTTTGAAGGTCTTTATAATAGTTGTTTTAAATCATCTGGCAAGTTCAGTGTCGTTCCTTATTGGGGCTGTGGCCATGG
>PVIU01031768.1:0-14399 GCA_004026605.1 Ondatra zibethicus
TATATTTTAGAGATAAGTCCTCTGTCTGATGTGGGGTTGGTGAAGATCTTTTCCTATTCTGTAGGCTGTTTTGACCTTGACCATGTCCTTTGCTTTACAAAAGCTTTTCAGTTTCAGGTGGTTCCATTTATTAATTGTTTCTCTCAGTGTCTGTGCTGCTGGAGTTCTATTTAGGAAGTGGTCTCCTGTGCCAATGCGTTCAAGTGTACTTCCCACTTTCTCTTCTATGAGGTTCAGTGTGGCTGGCTTTATGTTGAGGTCTTTGATCCATTTGGACTTGAGTTTTGTACATGGTGATAGATATGGGTCTATTTTCATTATTCTACATGTTGATATCCAGTTATGCCAGCACCATTTGTTAAATATGCTTTCTTTTTTCCATTTGATATTTTTTGCTTCTTTGTCAAAAATCACGTGTTCAAAGGTGTGTGGATTAATATCCAGGACTTCTATTCAGTTCCATTGGTCCTCCTGTCTGTTCTTATGCCAATACCAGGCTGTTTTCAGTACTGTAGCTCTGTAGTAGAGTTTGAAGTAAAAGATTGTGATGCCTCCAGAAGTTCTTTTATTGTACAGGATTGTTTTGGCTATCCTTGGTTTTTTGCTTTTTCATATGAAGTTGAGTACTGTTCTTTTGAGGTCTTTGAAGAATTTTGCTGGATTTTTTGGGGGCATTTTATTGAATCTGTAGATTGCTTTTGGTATACCATTTTTACTATGTTAATTTTACTTACCCAAGAGCATGGGAGATCTTTCCACTTTCTGGTGTCTTCTTCAATTTCTTTCTTCAAAGATTTAAAGTTCTTGTCATACAGGTCTTCCACTTGTTTGGTTAGAGTTACTCCAAGATATTTTATGCTATTTGGCTATGAAGGATGATGTTTCTCTGATTTCTTTCTCATCTCATTTATCATTTGTCTACAGGAGGGCTACTGATTTTTTTGAGTTAATCTTGTATCCTGCTATATTACTAAAAGTGTTTATGAGTTGTAGAAATTCCTTGGTAGATTTTTGGGGTCACTTATGTAAACTATTATACTATCAGCAAATAGTGAGACTTAGACTTCTTTTCTGATTTGTATTCCCTTGATCTCCCTTTGGTGTCTTATTGCTCTAGATAGGACCTCAAGAACTATATTGAATAGATATGGAGAGAGAGGACAACCTTTTTTTGTTCCTGATTTCAGTGGAATCGCTGGGAGTTTCTCTCCACTTAGTTTGATGTTGGCTGTTGGCTTGCTGTATATTGCCTTTATTTTGTTTAGGTATGTTCCTTGTAACCCTGCTCTCTCCAAGACCTTTATAATGAAGGGATGTTGTATTTTGTCGAAAGCTTATTTGGCATCTAATGAGATGACCATGTCGTTTTTAATTTTCAGTTTGTTTATATGGTGAATTATGTTGACAGATTTTCATATATTGAACCATCCCTGCATCTCTGGGATGAAGCCGACTTGATCATGGGGGATGATGGTTCTGATGTGTTCTTCGATTCAGTTTGCCAGTATTTTTTTGAATATTTTTGTATCGATGTTCATGAGTGAGATTGGTATGTAATTGTCTTTCTTAGTAATGTCTATTTTTTGGTTTGGGTATCACGGTAATTGTAGCCTCATAAAAAGAGTTTGTTAATGTTCTCTCTGTTTCTATTGTGTGGAACAATTTGAGGATTGTTGGTATTAGTTCTTCTTTGAAAATCTTGTAGAATTCTGAGGTGAAATCATTTGGTCCTGGGCTTTTTTTGGTTGGGAGACTTTTGATGACTGTTTCTATCTCTTCAGTCATTATAGGTCTGTTTAGTTTGCTTATCTGGTCTTGATTTAATTTTGGTAAGTGATATTTATCCAGAAAGTTGTCCATTTTTTTTAAGTTTTCCAATTTTGTGGAGTACAGGTTTTTGAAATATGATCAGATGATCCTCTGTATTTCCTCCATTCTGTTGTTATGTCCCCCTTTTAATTTCTGATTTTTTAATTTGGATATTCTCTCTCTGCCTTTTGGTTAGTTTGGATAAAGGTTTGTCTATTTTGTTAATCTTCCCAAACAACCAATTCTTTGTCTCATTGATTCTTTGTATTGTTTCCTTTGTTTCAATTTTGTTGATTTTAGCTCTCAATTTTATTATTTCCTGCCATTTAGTTCTCTTGGGTGAATTTGCTTCTTTTTGTTCTAAAGTTTTCAAATGTTATCTTAATTTACTAGTGTGGGATTTTTTCCAGCTTATTTATGTAGGCATTTAGTGCTTTGAACTTTCCTCTTATCACTGCTTTCATTGTGTCCTATAAATTTGGGTAAGTTGTGTGGTCATTTTCATTGAATTTTAGGAAGTCTTTAATTTCTCTCTTCATTTCTTCCTTGACCCATTGATGATTCAGGTGAGCATTGTTTAATTTCCATGTGTTCATGTGTTTTCTGGAATTAGTATTGCAGTTAAATTCTAGTTTTAAGCCAGTTTGATCTGATAAGATACATGGGGTTATTCTGATTTTTTTTTTTGTATTTGTTGAGGTTTGTTTTGTTACTAAGTATGTGGTCAGTTTTTGAAAAGGTCCCATGAGGTGCTGAGAAGAAGGTATATCCTTTTATGTTTGGATGGAATATTCTATAGATATTAAGTCCACTTGAGTCATAACCTCTTTAAGTCCCCTTATTTCTCTGTTCATTTCTTGTCTGACTGACCTGTCCAGTGGTGAGAGTGGTGTGTTGAAGTCTCTCACTATTAGTGTGTGGGATTTAATGTATGATTTAAGCTTCAGAAGTGTTCCTTTTATATATGAGGGTGTCCTTGTATGTGGGGTATAGATATTCAGTATTGAGATTTCCTCTCGAAGGAATTTTCCTGTGACTAATATGAAATGTCCTTCTTTGTCTCTTTTGATTGATTTTAGTTTGAAGTCTATTTTTGTTAGATATTAGTATAGCTACACCAGCTTGTTTCTTAGGTACATTTGATTGGAAAATTTTTTCCCAACCCTTTGCTCTGAGGTGATGTCTGTCTTTGAGGTTGAGGTGTGTTTCTTGTATGCAGAAGAAGGATGCATTCTGTTTTCGTATACAGTGTGTTAGCCTGTGCCTTTTTATAGGTGAGTTGAGTCCATTTATATTAAGGGATATTAATAACCAGTGATTGCCATCTCCTGTTAATTTAGTTGTCATTGTTGGTGATGTTAATTTGTGCATTTTTCCCTTCTTTGAGATTTGCTGCTGTGAGATCATCAATTGTCTGTGTTTTTGTTGATGCAGCCAACTTCCTTGGGTTGGAGTTTTCCTTCTAATATTTTGTGTAGAGCTGGGTTTGTGGCTACATATTGGTTAAATCTGGTTTTGTCATGGAATATCTTTTTTTGTCCTTCTATGGTGATTGAATGTTTTGCTGGGTATAATAGTCTGGGCTGGCATCTGTGGTCTCTTAATGTCTGCATAATGCTTGACTCTGACCATCTGGCTTTCATTGTCTCCAATGAGAAGTCAGGTGTAATTCTGATAGGTCTGCCTTTATATGGTACTTGGCCTTTTTCCTGTGCAGCTCTTAATATTCTTTCTTTATTCTGTATGTTTATTGTTTTTATTATTACGTGGCAAGGGGACTTTTTTTTTTTTATCCAGTCTGTTTGGTGTTCTGTATGCTTCTTGTATCTTCATAGGCATGTCTTTCTTTAGGCTGGGAAAGTTTTCTTCTATGATTTTTTTAAATATATTTTCTGTGCTTTTGAATTGAACTTTTTCTCCTTCTTCTATACCTATTATTCTTAGGTTTGGTCTTTTCATGGTGTCCCATATTTCCTGGATACTTTGGGTTAAGCTTTTGTTAGATTTAATGTTTTCTTTGACTGATTAGTCTATTTCCTCTCTTGATCTCTTCAGCACTTGAGATTCTCTCTTTCATCACTTGTATTCTGCTGTTTATGCGTGTGTTTGTGGGTCCTGATTGTTTTCTCATGATTTCTGTTTCTATAATTCCTTCTGCTTATGTTTTCTTTATTGTCTCTATTTCAGTTTTCAAGTCTTAAATGGTTTCTTTCATATGTTTGATTGCTTTTTCTTGGTTTTCTTAAAGGGATTTGCTGATGTCTTCCAATTTTTTTGTCTGTCTTTTCTTCCATTTCTTTTAAAGATTTTCTCATTTCCTCTTTAAGAGTTTCAAACATTCTCCTGAAGTTAGTTTTTAGATTATTTTCTACTGCTTCCTCTATATTTGCTTGTTCAAGTCTTGATGTTATAGGGTCTTTAGGTTTTACTGGTGTTGTGTTACTCTTTATGATGTTGCATGTGTTCTTACCTTGTCTACTCATCTTTTCCTCTAATTGGTGTGGTTGGGGTTGACTGTGATTCTGTTGATTAATCTTCTAGTTGCCAGTGAATCCAACGCTCAGATGGTTGTTCCTTGTAGTACAGTCAGTGCCACAGTTCTAGTTACCCTGTTGGTCACTCCATGTTCCTCGAGGTCACTTAGTGCTCCCAGGCTTTGCTCTGCTCCCGAGGAGTTTGCTGTCCCAGGCCTGCTCTAGCCAGGTTGTCGGTTCAGACCTGTTTCTGTAAATGTCCTTGGTCTGTATCCATTCCTGCTCCTGTGGAGTTCGCTGTCCTAGACCTGCTCTGACCCAGGTCGCTGGCTCAGTGCTGTTCTTTTGTAGTTTGCTGCCTCAGGTCTGCTCTGGCTTAGGTCATTGGCTCAGTCTTCCTCCTATGGAATTCACTCAATCTTCCTGTTTTTATCTTCCAAGTGCTAATATTATGGTACTAGAGACAGAACCCAGGGTCTTGCACATTGTAGGCAAGGACAACTGTGTCACATGCCCAGTCTTATCTGGGTTTCTTTGTTTTATACAAGGTCTCACATAGCCCAGACTAGCCTCAGACTCACTGAGAAGACTGTATTATTTTTTAACGTGCCTCATTTTTGGCTCTGTTATCAAACCATTTTCTTAAGGATATAATATGAAAAACAAAGCTAAGTCCCAAAGTCAAATAAATGGATATATTAGAAAAATTACATGAGCCTTATAGAATATAATCCATAATGTAAGCAAAAGGTTATTAAGTTCCTGGATCATGTTATTGTCTGCAATTATATAACTTTTAAATATATTAATTTATTTATATTTACCTCCATTAGGGGATTTTAGTAAATTGTTGTAGGTGTAATGCTCTTTACTGACCAGCAGGTGTCGCAGTTGCAGGTGTGGTAGCCAGCAGGGGCAAAGCAAGTTCCAGTACCTAAATCACCTCAGGCTTAGTTAATTAAGAGCAGCGTATTTGTATATGGAGGATTGAGTTGTACAGAACATCAAGGATTCCAAAGCTTGTTGGCAGTTATGAGTGGGGCCTTGTCATGGCCGGTGTACTGACACTGTGGGAATTGCACTAGGAAAAAATGGCTGCTGCTGTGGGGAAAGTCACGGGTTTAGGTGCCGGCTGGAGAGGCCACAGTGGCAGGCAGTCCACAGGTGAGAAACATGCCCAGGCTGGTGAGCCAGGGAGCATCGCATGGAAGGGGGGAAGGCATGCATGGACCTTTTGGGCCAAACCCGGTAGGTATGGATCAGTCCCTACATTGGGTCCAGATGTAGGAGAAAGCAAATAAAATAACTCCACACTAGCTCAGAATTGAGTATAATAAAGGGTCTTTATTTAGGGGGTATTCATAGATCACAGTCCTCTGCACAAGCAAACAAGAGGAACCAAACCCAGTAGTCAGGTGAGAGAGGAGAGAGAGCGGGCACATGAGTGCACACATTTTTCATACCCAAGGCCACACCCAACCTGGTCCAGTATCACAAAGGCCATTGGCTAAAGGAGGTTCTGCAGCACTCCTTTATCCAATGGAATAAGGTCCACGTGGAGAAGCAAGTATAGCCAAATCTAAACATCCTATCATATCAAATAAAGAAGATTTTTAAACTTGCTAACTCTTTGGGTGTAGGCAATAGTGTCTGCTTTCAATACAGCTGATAAATGTTAGACTCTGTCTGTCATCCCAGGGTCTCAAAATCGCCAATAATCTCATAATCCATTTACTATAATGGTGACATTGTAAAAGAAAGAACAGTGGAAATGTCATTAATGACTTTCTAGCCTTTCCCAGCAAGTCATCTTCGGATTCATTATTATATAGGATACCTGAGTCAAAAACATGTCTCTGTTCAAATGTTAGGGTAGAAAACTTAGACATGTTTCCCTGTCCTGAGAGAGGAGCTATAACATAATTTTTGACTGGACATGACTTAGTGGTGATTTAGTTGCTTACACTTTTTGAACTTTTAAAAAAAATTATATTTTTTCATTAGTGAATTCATAAGTTCTCATTGGTGTTTGTTTCCTTTTCATGTGTTTCCTTGTTGATTGGTTCCACTTGCAAACAGTTTGTTAGTCATTGTTCTCACTTAGTCACTTGCTAAATTATACCTCACTTTGCAATTCACTTCTACCATATATCTGTCTTCTCCTGGAACATAAAAGATAACATAACTCCATTCTTTCATAGTCATTTATAACACAAATGAAACATACTATAACATAATCTCTTCTTTTTTAAATTCAGATTTTGGTTCTTACAATAGAACTGGCTGAAATGGGTCTTGATATTGTAGACCAGGCTGGCACAAACCTACAAATTTCCATCTGATTTCTCATATTCTCCTTATTCTAGAGCTCAAAGTATATTTTTGAAGTTAATTATACAGGTGTATATAACATATACTTTTTCTTTGTCTTTCTTTGAGACAGGACCTTACTGTGTGTTTACCCACTGCCTCAGTAGTGAGGTAACTCGAGTTATGGGATTAGAGAATATCCACAGTTCTGGATCCACAGTTTTAGCTTCACTGTGTTACAAATCAAAAGCAAAGAGAGTCTTGAGGATCCTTACAACTTTAAAAAACTTAAACAAGAAACATAAGAATGCTACAGATAGCATAAAAGAGAAGGCTAGTCCTATGTCTTTGTAGAGATTCAATGAAACTGTTCACAGAACTCCAGTCTTGGAATATCCATTCCTGTTCTCCAGGAAATTAGTGAGAAAAAGCATGTTTGGAGTAGGTGGTAGATGCCATCTTTTTTTATGTTGAGCAATGTCTCAAATATTTATTAGTTCCTGAATTTATGGGAATTTAGTAAATTGTGTATTTCCTTAGTTAAAATTAGAAATTGTTTTTAGTAGATAGGAAAATTGCATGTTTTTAGAGAGTAAGTTGTTGTTGGAGGAGCTTGTTGGTTCCTGGCTGCTCAGCCTTGAAATAATCACACAGAAACTATATTATTTAAAACACTGCTTGGCCCAGTAGCTCTGTCTTCTTACTGGTTAACTCTTACATCTTAATTTAACCCATTTCTATTAATCTGCGTATTGCCACGTGGTTGTGGCCTACCAACAACGTTTCAGTGCATCTGTCTCCGGCACTGGCTCCATGGCTTCTTTCTCTCTGTCTGCCTCCTTTCTCCCAGCATTCAGTTTAGTTTTCTCTGCCTACCTTAGTTCTGCCCTATCAACAGGCCAAGGCAGTTTCATTATTAACCAGTGGTGTTCACAGCATTCAGAGGGGAATCCCACATCAGTAAGTATTGCTTCTAATGATGTTGAAGTTTCTAGCTATATGATATTTTTTTATACTATCAGTTCTGAAAATGTGTTCTCATTTCTAATATATTCACTGTGTATGTTGAACATACTCATCAGAAAATCTGAAATCTTGTCAAAATGTTGCAAAGCCTTATAGATGATACAAGCTTAATTAATAAAGTCTAAAGAGATATTCCAGTCATCGAAATGTACTTGTGATTCCTATTGCTGGTTGTCAACTTGACTATTTCTGGAATGAATTTTAATACAGTAATGGAGGGCATGCATGTGATTTGGATTTCTAGACAGGAAAACAACATGCCTTTAATTCAGACATTGAGGCTGAATAACACAGGCCTGTCATCCAGACCTTGAGGCTGGAAGGCCCCTGTTTAATCTGGGTGACATCTTCTGTTGGAATACTATTTAAGGAAATGGAAAAAGGAAGGGTGTTTTTGCCTACTTGTCTCACCTCCGTCAGCCCATCTATTCCTTCTTCGAGATCCCAGCAGACCAGCTGAGACACCCAGCCTTGTGGGACTGAGCAGCTACTAGATTCTTGGACTTTCCAGTCATAATTAGCCATTGTTAGACTGCAGCCTATAAGTCATTTCAATAAATTCCCATCTATCTAGCTACCTAGCTGTAGAGATTCCATAGATTCTGTGACTCTAAATTACTCTGACTAATATAGTACTGAAAATTTTGTGTAACACACCAGTATCTTGGAGAAATACTCAATAATTATCATTGGAAATCATTTAAGTTTTCTAGATATAACTTAATAATTTCAGAGTCTTTTTATAATAGATAGTATTCAGTGTGGTCTTTTGCTCTTTGAGGTACATTTAAACAGGGTTTTGATTTTAACAGTAGAAACCTGAGTTACCCTTGACCCTCATGTTGACATTGGAAAATAGTATAAATAGCAACTCTGTTATTACAATTTTATGAAGAAGGAAATAAAAGGAAAACTATTGGTACGTGACTCTGGAAATTATCTCTATGCTGGTAAATTCTAAACTCAGAAGTGAGATAAACAAAACTCATCCATTGTGTTTAATAGTGTTAAACATAGTGTTTAATATGGGATAATTAGTTTAAAACTTGGCTTTGATCCTCAAAGTACATTCATTAAACTTTCCTCAGTGGTTAGCTTTTTTTTTTTCCTAACTAATTTGTAATGTCAAGGTAAGGACTGCGGACATTATCATAGCTCTAGGCCAATCTAAAAAGATAGCTCAACTTTAAATCATACCAAAACTTTCTTCTCTAGGAAGAAGCCACCTCCCTGTTCTTACGATAAAGATTATTACATCTTTAACAAAGAAAGTTTAAAATTTGGTACAGGATTTGATATACTAATATTTGTTTTTCAATAATTTGATTAATAAGTATTTTTAGTCTAGTGAAAATAGAAATAGTTTTTTCTTTAAAAATCATGCTTTAAAACAACAGACAGAATTACATTTAGCAAATTTTCTAGGTGAGCTAAAAACAACACAGGAAATATTTTGTGGTCAACAGTCTGAGACTGAAATATAAGTAGTCTGATTTTTTGTTTGTTTTAAGTTTTGTTGACACAGGGTTTTATTGTTGTAGCCTTACCCAGTCTTAATCCTCCTGCCTCAGCCTCCTTAATTCTTCTTTTTAAAAATTGCATTTACATATTTTTGTGTAGTGGGTATCAGTAGTTTGGGAGACTTGCCCTGCAAGACCATCTTCCAGGGTTCAGGTTAGAAGCCACAGAGCATCAAAAGGAACTTAGGATATTTCTAATCTGATGCTGTTCCAGTCATGACTCTTTATTGTTCTGCCTGATTCTTATGCTCTTGTCTTATAACTTTTAGCACCAATTCTCTATCCCAATTCTAATTCCTTTTTGCTTCTTGTCCATCTAGCTTAAATAAACTTTTTTTCCAGAGACTTGAAGCAATGACAAGAGTTATACCTCAGTGGGTAAGCCATAAGGGCAAAGCCATTTCCTCTGGCAACAGGTTCCAAGGTTTCAGGAGTAAGACTGTGACTAGAGGGAGGGGGCACAGTGCCCGCTGCAACAAACTTTGAAACATAGGTCTTTATCAGCAGACTTGGCAAGCGGAGAACTGGTATGCTTTTTGTAGGATGCTTTGTGTACATAAGTATGGTTATACACCTGCAGTATTGCCCTATTTCATCATAAATCTTTAAAGGACTTAGATCTAATAAGGCCAGACACCTGCAATTCTGACCTTGTAAATAATTGTAAAGTTTTAAACCTATTACAAAAGCCTTTAGTATAATTTGAACTTGCTCTGAAGTAAGAATGAGCTAATTGTGTGCAGCTTGTCTTAGACTGAGGAGAAATTGTTATTTTCTTGTCTTAGTTTGAATAAAAAGAACAAAGCAGGCTTATTCACATCTTACAGTCCCCAAGGGACAACAGATCTAATTACGAAGCATAGCCTAGTAAATTTTCTAAAGTCAGAATTATACAGCTTAGTGAGTTATATGCCGTGCACTGTGCATAGTTAAAAGTTAGTGTCAGATCCAAAGCGTTAGGTATGCTGCTCCGTGTGGAGTTAGAAAGGAAAGTAGGTCAGCCGAAGAGAGTTGTATAACAGAGACTGCAGAGACTGGGGACATTGTTCACATCCATTGTGCTATTCACAAACACTGCTTATGTGTTTATCTCATGCATTTATTCCATCTATTGGGCATATCCACAGATGGTCAGGAAGGTGACTTACCATTATATCCATAGACAATGGAACTCACATCTCTCCACTTAAAAGCTTCTAATTGAATTAGATTGTGATTAACATGGTGGTAAATAACTGGCCAAGGTAAAGAGAATAAGTGAGGGGGGAATGCTCAGACCTAAAGCAACATATATAAACTCAATTCCCACCTAATTCTCAGGGATCATTGTGGAAACTGTGGCAGGAAGAGTGTAAAAGGCAGAGGTGTGCTCTCTTCCCCCAGATCTAATTCCCTGCAGCTCATATCTAGTTCTGCAACAGATCACCAGCTGAAGCCACCCTTTTCCCTGCCCACATCTCTTCAATGGATATAATGGTAAGTTATTTTGAGCCAGTTTAAATCTATGTCCACTTAGCAGCATAATATTCTTTCCTAAGGCCAATAACCTGCCTATTAGATTCTTAGACTGATAATGGTGCCAGGAATGCATTTGATCCTGTGAAGGACTTAGATACAGCCAGGAAGTGGTACTTACTCCCATAATATTTGTGCTACTATTGCACCAGTGGGCTGGTCTTGCCATGCCAATCTTTACTGTAGCTTGAAGTGTCTGTAGTTGGGCATGACTGATGATTACTTGTCTCCTCTAGTAGCTTGCATAGACCCTTTCCACCACCATGAAAGCAAGTCAGTAGGGATAAAGATTCTGCTTCTTTACCACTTTAATTTTGCCATGACCTTGACTTAAACATATAGTGTCTTCAGCAATAGGATCTTATCATCAAGTTCTTGATAGCCAAAAGCAATAGCAATACAATGTAATGTTTGAGGGGTTTTTGGTACCTAATTAGCAAGAACTCCAAAAGAAGCAACTTATACATGACATAGATTTATTTGTTACCCTCTCGTGTCCAGTAGGGGCATTATTGCTCGGTTTCAGAGTTACTGCATTTTAATTCTCTTTCTCCTTTCTCTGCATTTCCTTTCCTATGTGTCATGTTTGTATCTTTCTATGTGAGTGTGTGTTAGTGATGTTAAAGCAAATTTCCATGTCTTTTTCAAGGGTCTTCTGTTTATTTATCTCTTTCCCTTCTCCTTCCTGTACCCTGCCTCCACTCCCCCATCCCAGTTTAATCCTCCTTGGTCCATTCTTCCCCATATATCTGTACATTCTATCTCCCCTCTTTTCATAACCATCCCCATGGCATTTTAGTAATTTCATGAACCATGTTGGAATTACAATTGAAACACATATATGAAGATTTAACACTAACCTTCACAGTGACAGAGAATATGTGATGTTTATCTTCCTTGTTCTGGGTTGCCTTTCTCAAAATAAGTTTTTCCAGTTCCTTCTGTTTAGTTGTGAATTTAATAGTTTCATTTTTCTCAATATCTTTGAGTAGCATTACCCAGTATGACTCTTAACAATTTTTATTCGACAGTTGGTGCAAATCTAGGTTGTTTCCATTTCCTGTCTATTGTAGATATTATCATAATGAACATGGATAAGCAAATGTCTCTAGAACAGGATATGGACTCCCTTTTGTGTATGTGTACATGTGTATATATACATATATATGTGCATATATATACACACAACACACATAAATTATATAAACATATATGTGTAATATGTATATATATGAGTGATACTGCTGGTTCATATGGTAGGTACTTCTAGAGTTAGCTCCATACTGATTTTTAAAATGGTTGCACCAGTTTGCATATCTTCAAGTACTAAAATGGAGTTCCATTTTCTGCAAATCAGTGCCAACACTTATCATTTTTTGTTTGTTTATTTATCTTAGACTTTTCCACTGGGATGAGATGAAATCATAGAGAAGATATAATGTGCATTTCCCTAATAGCTAAGTATGTTTAACATTTTAAGTGTCAGCCATTTGTATTTCATTTTTTGAGATTTCTCCATTTAACTCCATGTCCCATGATTAATATTTAAAGTCCTATTTAAAATATAAATACATTACAACTCCCTTCTTCTTCCTCTCTTCAATCACTTCATGCCTCCCAATGATTCTGCATCAAATCAGTTTTCTTTCTTCTTTTGTTATTATCATTGCATATATATTTATACATCTATGCACATAAGTATTTAAATATAAGTTGCTGAGTCCATGTGGAGTTTCTTGTATTTATGTGATTTCAAGGCAGACCACTATGTTTTAGATAGCCAAGTAGGAAACTCATTCCTGGGAAAACATAAATCTCCCTCTCATTAGTTTTCTGTAGTACTTTGTCTAGGGATGAGGTCTCATTAGATCGCGCACACACACAGACACACAAACCTTCTATATTAGTATGTCTATTGGCCAGGAAGTTGGGAATTGAGAGTAATACAGAAAGTGGAGATCAAGCTGATAGGATTTCAGTTGGAAGTAGATTCATGAAAATTTAAGCTAGAGGTCCCTTGAGTGGTATTTTGATCTAGTATTTTTCTTATTTTTCCCATGCCCAGAGAAATTGAATAAGGCCAAATTAAAAATTTATGGGTGTATTTCTTATGGCATATTGGATCTGCTGGATGCCTACTAATGATAGTAACAAGTGGGGCCTAAATAAATGAATATGAAAAGGTAGGTCCAATGGCAGTCAAGTACTGAAACAGAGGCAGGGATTTTCAAAGAGATTAATCACCATTAAAGAGAAGGCCATTGCTCTACAGTGGAAGCCTAGCAAGATGCCCTAAGTGTAAGACTCTATTCTATTAAGTCTGCAATTAATGGAAGGATTAGGCAAAGTGATTCCTAGTCCCAGGAAATAGTTTCATACAAAACCCGCTACAAGCTGTGGTCCAAGCTTGGCAGGGTCCATCCCAGTTTAGAAACCAAACTTGCACTGGTTCTGGAAAAATGAATAAAAATTTTAGGTCATAGATTCTTAGTCTATGGTTTCAATTCAACCCTGGTGCAGGCATCTATGTTTGGCAGAGTCAGAGCCCCAGTGCAGAGACTACAACAGTTCACTGCATAAAGCTGTGAGGATGAAGCCTGGGTTGCCTTTTCAGATGACAAGATATTGAGATACCTAAGTAATGAGACATCTGCCATACAGAGCTGCACATAGGGAGTGGAAATAACCAAAGAGAGAGATATATGAAAAGTTGCAGGGAAAATGTGACATCACAGGCCTTTGAAACTGAAGCCCCATGTATCTGAGACAGAGCTAGAAGATTGGGTGTTTGCCCTGCTGGGTCTCAGTCTTGTTATAGTCCAGTCTTCCTCACTATGTCCCCATTTCTCATTTGGAATGGAAAAGGGTGTTCTGTGCCAGTGTATGTTGGGAAGATGTAACTTGTTTTTCTGATTTCACAAAATGTCACAGTCAAGTAATTGCCTTGAGTGTCAGAAGAGACTTTGGACATTTGAACAGTGTAAGAACTATTAAAGACTATGGACATTGACGTTAAACGCATTTCATCATGGGTTGACTATAAGCCTATAGTGACCTGAGTCAGAATCTAGTTAACTGAATGAAAAACCTACGAGATAGTAGAATGTATTTGAACACTGGTCTCTCCTTGGTGGCTTTCTTTGGGGTACTTGTGGAATCTTTAGTAGGAGGAGCCTTTCTGGATAAAATTCCTCACTGGGGATGGGATTTGAGTGTTCATATCCTTAATCAATTTCCTGTTCTTTGTGTCCTGCTGCCATGACTTCACCACCACTATAGACGGTATCACTAAAGCACATAAGATACAGTTGAAACAATTGATTATTTGAAGCCATTTTGCAGACCTGATTTTTTTTTAATTTTTTTGTTTTTGTTTTGAGGACAAACTTTCACTGTGTAGCCCTGGCTATCCCAAAAACCAGACTGACTGGCCTCACCTCAGAGATCCCAATGATTCTGGATCATACATGCTAGGATTAAAGGTGGGCCATTATGCCTGGAATTTTTTTATTTGTTTTGTTTTTACATTAGTGACTGATGAGTCTGGAAGATAGGTTTTTATACATGTCAAGCATATGCTGTTGTGCTGAGTTTCACCCACATCTTGAATTTTGAAATTTGGCAGAGGGTCTCATTCTCTTTCCCAGTATGTTATTTATACTGCCTGAGTCTGCTGAGTCGCTGGATTGCAAGTGTGTCATATTCTTTTTACCTATTGTGTTTGTTTTGAATTCTTTTGAACAAA
>PVIU01031769.1:0-14438 GCA_004026605.1 Ondatra zibethicus
CTTTATATTATAGTATACAAAAATATCTGTTTCTTTTTACCAGAGTCATTGGGTGCATGGTCAATCTTAATTTGTGTAGCTATTCCCATGATGGCCATGAGTTCTAAATGATGTATAATTACAAAATCAGTCCTTTTATAGCTCAAAGCAGTTTCCCATTGTAATCCTGAAAGTATGTCTATTGTATGGTCTACATATTTTAATTTTCCAAATTCTGCAAAATGAAACACATATATTTGCCAAATTTCATTTCTTTGCATATCTTTGGGTTACTTCCTGCAGGTAAAGGATTTTGGTTACAGAAGAAACAAGTACAACATATTTTTTAAACAACTTCATTGGCTTGTTGCCAAGTGATGGAAAAATTCTTTTTTAAGTCTTTGCTATTGACATGGCATTTTTAATGACATTTTGAGGCCTTCAGCATGCTTCCTTTTAATAATCAATCAATTTCATCATTACCTTGTGATAAGATATATGATCAATCTTCTTCCTAATTATTTTCTGTAATTGTATAAATAATGAAGTTAATTTTGTTTTATCAATAAAAGTTCATCAATTTCAATGTGTAAAAGAACTCTTTCCATGTATTGAGGATTCAGGAACTATACTGAGAGTTTCTATAAAATCCATTAGTACCATCAGAATGGCATACAATTCTGACTTTTGTAAAGAGTTATAAATACTTTGAACTACTTTACTTAAATTTCCTGATTCACATCCTGCCTTTTCTGATTTATTCCCATAAGTATAAAACATAGGGACTACAGAGATAGGTGTTTTTCTTATGATCCATGGAAGGACCCAAATGGTTCTTTTCTTGAATTTAACTTTTTCACTTTTGGGATAATTGTTCCTAATATTTCCCAAAAAATTACTGCAAACTTTTGTCCAATATTCATTATCTTTTCATGAAGAGATAATTTCATCATTACTTAAGGGTACTACAATTGCTGCTGGGTCCATTCATGTCTAATGAAGTCATAATTTTATTTTAAAATCAAATCAGAAATCATTTCCAATTATGTCTTTAATTTCCTATTCTGTTTATATTGTAGAAATATCCATTACAATATAATATATTCTTTCTTCGTCAGCATCTCTGAAGGCGATCCCAAAGAGAGTAATATAACTAGAATGCAGTTAAACTTTGTATCTATACAATCCACATGTACATTTTGTATATTTTTTCATCCAAAGTAAATTCTCTTTCAGCTTTGGCTGATAATTCTCTTGGACTATTTTAATACTTGTCCCATTCTATTGTCTTGGCCAAATATTGCAGTTCATATATTTTTATATCAATAGTGGGCCTTAGGCAATATTTCCTAGCAAAGCTTGAAAATCATTAAGAGCCCGCAATTGATCTCTATTGATCTGTACCTTCTGTGGTCTAACAGTTTGAAGACATATGTGTGTGTGTGTGTACATACATGTATATATATGTACATATACATACTTATTTATTCATTTTTTTACAAATGAAAATAAACTATCCTTTTTCACTATACATACCAATCCAAGTTCCTGCTCTCTCCCCTCTCCCCACTTCCTCCACATAACCTCCCACCCCACTCCTATCCAGTCCTCAGAGAGGGCAAGGCACACTGCCCTGTGGAAGATCCATGGCTCTCCCCACTATAACCAGGCCTAGCAAGGCATCCATCCAAAGAGAATAGGTTCCCAAAACCCCAGTACATGCAGTAGGGATAAATCCTGGTGCCACTGTCAGTGACCCCTCAGTCTGTCCCAGCCATGTACACTCAGAGGGACCAGTTTGGTCCCATGCTTGGTCCTTCCCAGTCTGACTGAATTTGGTGAGCTCCCACTAGCTCAGGTAGACTGTTTTAGTGGGTGAACCCATCAAGGTCTTGACCTCTTTGCTCATATTATCATTCCTCCCACTCTTCAAATGGACCTTGGCAGCTTAGTCCAGTGCTCCAATGTGTGACTCTGCCTCTGTTTCCGTCAGTTGCTGGATGAGGTTTCAATGTTATATTTAAGATATTCATCAGTCTGACTACAGAGCAAATCAAGATCTAGCCCCCTTTTTATTGCTTACAGTCCTAGCTGGGGCCATCCTTGTGGATTCCTGGGAGTTTCTCTAGAGCCAGGTTTCTTGCAAACCTATTTTATATTGTAAGTAATTAATAGAATCTCCTCTCTATATTTTTTAAAAATAATTTATAATCCCCAATGAGACAAAACTTTCTTTACTTCTAAAATGTTTTTTTCTAAAGTGTCTTCATTTGAATCTGCCAATAAGATATCATTCATATAATGGTAAATTATAGATTGTGGAAAATGTAAATGAATTATTTCCAATGGTTTTTGCACAAAATATTGGCACAGGGTTGGGTTATTATCATTCCCTGTGGGATGATCCTCCATTGATATCCTTTGACCAGATGAGAGTTGTTATAGGTAGGCACCATGAAGCAAAAGTTTTCTATCTTTTTCCTGTAAAGGCATAGTGAAGAAACAGTCCTTTAAGTCAATAAGTATGATCCTCCATTGATATCCTTTGACCAGATGAGAGTTGTTATAGGTAGGCACCATGAAGCAAAAGTTTTCTATCTTTTTCCTGTAAAGGCATAGTGAAGAAACAGTCCTTTAAGTCAATAAGTATAAAAGGCTCTGTTCCCCTCTAGCTCTGCTATAGGCCCAAAGCAGTTTCTTTATTTATTAATGGTAATCCCAGCATACAGAGGGAAATCCCACATCAGGTTAGTCATTAGATAACAGAGAGCAAAGACATACCAGGCTGTAGAGAGCCCATTAGCTGAATTATTTTATTTATAGCCCTCAGGTATGTCAGCATTCTCAATTTTTGAGATTTCTTTTTAATAAATACTGGAGAATTCTAAGGGCTGGTAAATTCTTCAATATGTCCAGCATTTAACTGCTCTTGAACCAGCTGTTTTAAAACCTGTAGTTTCTTTGATGTAATAGACAATTTCTCATCCCAGCAAAGTTTGACAGTTAACCATTTTTATGCCATTGGTAACTCTGAGAGATTGGCAGCTGTTGTGCCCTGTTTTTGTACAGTCTGAATGGTCAGTGACTGCTTTTTATAGAACCTTATAATATTATTTCCAGAAGCATGAGTTGGCTTATGATCTGTTTCTGAGGGTGGAGGAATGTTAATCTGGGTGATCCATTGCTGCAACAGATCATGGTCCCATAGATTTAGTGCTACATTAGTCACATATGACCTCAGCCTTCCTCTGAGTTCTTCTGGTCCTATGCATTCAACCAATATCATGCTCTGTTTTACCTGAAATAGGGCTCCAATACTTAGGATTTGAACATCTACCTCTTGAAGTGGCCAGATTGGATGCTAAGATTCTGGAGTAATAGTCACATCTGCACCTTTGTCTAATAGTCCCTTAATTATAATATCTATTCATGTCCTTAGCCTTGTTATTTGGTCTTTTATAGAGGTCTGCCAAAATATACATTTTCTTGTACCTCCTGAAATTTTTGATTCATCCTTCATGATTCAATGCTATTAAATCATCCAGAGCAGTATTCTTTCTTACAATAGGCTTTGGATTTTCTTATTGTTATGGGGAGGAGTGTCCTCCACAGTGACTAGAAATGAGTAAACACTGTTTGACATAGGCACCCCCAAGGAGTTTCTAATAGTAAAGGCTTGCTTTTTTGTCTCCTATTGATGTACATTCATTGATCCAATGTTGGCCTTTGCTTCATCTTCTGCATAATTCAGAATATTGGAGCCATCTATTTGAGGCATTCCCAGAAGAAACATTATTTCTAGTAATGTCCTGTCTACAATTTCTTCTCAGATGTCATATTCTACCACAATTAACACATTTGGTATTTTGCTGTCTCTTTAGGCCTTTGGAAATCTCCTATCCTACGCAGGTCTCATCATTATAGTTAAGAGACTCAACATTGGCTGTGTGCAAGATCCATTAATCTATGTGTGCTGGTCTGACCTTTAAGAGCCCAGTTATCTTTTTGCATTCTAAATTACCATTTTCAAAAGTCAGAGATTCAGCAAGTACTCATCTGACTTCTGGATTTGATGTGCCTATTTGTATAGCTTTAGTCAATCTGTGCAAAAAGTTACTAAATGATTCCTTTCGGGCTTGTATAACTTCAGTATATAATTTAATTATTTTCTTAGTTCTTGAATCCTGTCTCAAGCATTCAAGGCTGCTCTATGACATAGGGACAAGATATGTTCTTTGTATGTAGCCTGACTATTTACATTAGCATAATTGCCCTCACCAAGAGTTTGATCTTGGGAAACCTCATTGCCTCTGAATTTACCTTGATGTTCAAGGGCCTTGGTTTCCTCTCTCAAACAGCTTTTCCATTGTAACTGAGGACCATATCCTAAAAATACTGACACTAGTTTAATCCAGTAATTTGGAGTAATCCTATTTCTTGAAGACAATGTGTTTAACAACTGCCTTACATTTGCTGAATGTATATTATAAGGAACTATTACTTCCTTAATAACTTTAAAATCTTTCATATATGTTGTCTTCCATTTACAATCTCTATACCCTTCTGGATAATTAATATTTGATGCCTTTTCAGAAATAGTAACAGGATCAATCATAGCAGGTAAAGACTTCACCTTAGGCAAGTCATCTCTAACCTTGTAAGATACAGATGAGTTTAAGTCCCCTTTGATCTCTTTCATTTGTGCCTTAAAGCTTTTTTAAAAATCATTTTTTAACAAGCTAATGGAGGCTTGAAATTTATTTGCCATTGCTTTCTGTAGGATTTGAACTTCCTGACCTGTGAATGATTCTAACAATTAATTAGATCAATCAGCTTCTTGTTTTCATCATTTATATATGATTCTAAGGATTTCATTTTATCCATCAATGATTACTCACCATCTTTAGAGATTATCTGAATGACATGCAGATTGACTTCTGAAAGCAATGTTCTATGTGCTAGCTTTAATAAGTCTTTGACATGGAAATATTTTTTCTGTTTATTTTGCTCTTCCATGTTGCATGGAGTGCAATTTACCTGTGAAATTATGATTATCATTTTCGATGAAATAGTCCTTTCACCTACTCTCTCACTTCTACTCTGTAAATTCTGTATCATTTCAACAGATTTCTTTTTCTTGGCTTTTTATCATATCATTTATTAAGGATATACTATGAATCACCAGAATAACAGCAACTATGTCTAAGAATATTTATGACCCAGGTAGGCTATATATATCTCCTAAAATTCCATCCATAGTAAAAACAAAAAGGTTTTTTATTACTTTAAAAAATACCAATCCAAATTCCCACTTTCTCCCCTTCTCCCACTTTCCTCCCACTCTCTCCACACATCCTACCCCACCCCCTCCAATCTTAAGAGAGGGCAAGGCACCCTGCCCTGTGGAAAGTCCAAGGTTCTCCCCACTACATCCAGGTTGAGCAAGGTATACATCCAAAGAGAATAGGTTCCCAAAAAGCCAGTATGCAGTAGAGATAAATACCAGTGCCGTTGTCATTGACCCCTCAGTCTGCCCCAAATGTCAACCACATTCAGAGGGATGAGTTTGATCCCATGCTCATTCATTCCCAGTCCAGTTGGAGTTGGTGAGCTCCCATTAGCTTAGGCACATTGTCTCAGTGGGTGAACCACTCATGGTCTTGACTTCCTTGCTCATACGCTCCCTCCTTGTGCTCTTCAACTAGACCTTGGGAGCTCAGTCCAGTGCTCTGATATGTGTCTCTCTATTTCCATCTGTTGTTAGATGAAGGTTCTATGGTGCTATTTAAGATATTAATCAGTCTGACTACAGGGCAAGACCAGTTCAGGAACCCTCTCTATTGCTTAGGGTCTTAGCTGGGGTCATCCTTGTGGATTCCTGAGATTTTTTCTAGAGCTAGGTTTCTTGCTAACCCCAATCAAGTTATCTCTTTCTTTGCTCTGATATCTGTCCGTCCTCCATCTCAACTATACAATTCCCTCAAGCTCTCCCCAAATCTTCCCTTCTCCCCTCCTCTTCCCCTTCTACACTTCCTTCTACTCCCCAACCCCATGCTCCCAAATTTTGTCAGGCAATCTTGTCTGCTTCCAATTTCAGGCTAAAGGTTAAAGATCTTAAAGTAAAAAATAAAGAAAGAGATTAGTTGGGTGTGGTGGCCACACCTTTAATCGCAAGACTTGGGAGGCAGAGGTAGATTGACCTCTGTGACTTCAAGGTGTGGCATCACATACCTTTAATCCCAAAGCTTGGGAGGCAGAGGCAGAAAGATCTCTGTGAGTTCAGGTGTAGTAGCACATACCTTTAATCCCAGGACTGGGGCAGAAGAGACAGGCAGATCTCTGTGATTTCAAGGATAGCCTGGTTTACAGAGGGAGTTCCAGGACAAAGATACACAGAGAATCTGTCTCAAAAAGCCAAAAGTTAAAAGTAAAATTAAAAGAAATAGAGATTAAAATAAAGCTGCATAAAGATGGAAAATACAGAGGGACTCTTGATACTGCATGCTATTATGCTCTCTTTGAATTGTTTGAATGCTGAGGAAGGAGAAACAGCTGCTAAAAGATATTTGCTTATAAATGCTGCTGAATTAACCCAAGATAGGTATTTTGAAAATACCATGACTTCAAAATTGAAGTCAAAAGGTATGTTACTTTGAGAAGAGATTTTGCTTTTGTTTCCACGGGAAATGAGAGACTGTGCATTCATTCTGAGTTAAGAAAAATCGTGTTTGATCAAGGAAGACCACCTGAGAAATCTCCAATAGGAACAGATGGCCCAGATGTCTGAGTTCTACATCCAGAACAGATTCAAGACTGCTGCCTGAGATGATCAAGACTCACAGGATACTCCAGTCAGGACTTGATCATAATTCTAAATTTTCTTTAGGTTCCCATAAGATTATCAGTGCCCCCAAACAGCTGGAAGTAGCCTGGAATACTACACCCACATTCCGAAAAAATGGACTATGAATATTTTTCTTTGTTTAAAAAAAAAGAGGGGGAAGTGGTGCGGGATAATTGTCTGTATTCTGTCAATCATGATTTAAATAAACTCTGATTGGTCATTAGCCAGGATGTATAGGTGGGACAACCAGACAGGAAGTAGAGGCAGAGCAAGGAGAATAGGAGAATTCTGGGAATCAGAAAGCTCCCCCACACTCCTGCCCAGACCACTGAAGAAGCAGGATGTGACTAGCCCTGCTTGTAAAAGGTACCTATCCATGTGGCTAACATAGATAAGAATAATTGGTTAATATAAGCTCTAAGAGCTAATAAGAAGCCTGAGCTAATGAGCCAATCAGTTTATAATCTTCTGGAGACCTCTGTGTGATTTTCTTTGGGGCTAAATATCTGTGGAAACCAGGCAGGACAGAAACTCAGACAACACAAAGTGGTTGCACAAGTTTGCATTCCCACCAGCAATGGATGAGTGTTCCCCTTACACCACATCCTCTCCAGCATAGGCTATCATTGGTGTTTTTGATTTTAGCCATTCTGACAGGTGTAAGATGGTATCTCAAAGTTGTTTTGATTTGCATTTCCCCGATAGCTAAGGAAGTTGAACATGACCTTAAGAACCTTTTGGCCATTCGAACTTCTTCTGTTGAGAATTCTCTGTTCAGTTCAGTACCCCATTTTTTAATTGGGTTATTCAGAATTTTAATGTCTAGTTTCTTCAGTTCTTTGTATATTTTGGAGATCGGGCCTTTGTCTGATGTGGGGTTAGTGAAGATCTTCTCTCATTCAGTACATTGCCTTTTTGTCTTAATGACAGTGTCCTTTGCTTTACAGAAGCTTCTCAATTTCAGGAGGTCCCATTTATTCATTGTTGTTCTTATTGTCTGTACTATTGGGCTTATACTTAAGTAGGCTACTTCCCACTTTCTCTTGTATCAGGTTCAGTGTGGACAAATTTATATTGAGGTCTTTAATCCATTTGGACTTGAGTCTTCTGCATGGTGATAGGCATGGATCTATTTTCATTCTCCTACAGCTTGATATCCAGGTATGCCAGCACCATTTGTTAAAGATGCTTTCTTTCTTCCATTGTATATTTATACTCATTTGTCGAAAATCAGGTGTTCATAGGTTTGTGGATTAATACCCGTGTCTTTGATTCAATTCTATTGGTCAATGTCTCTGCTTTTATGCCAATACTAAGCTGTTTTCATTATTGTAGCTCTGTAATAGTGTTTGAATCAAGGATGATAATGCATCCGGAATTTCCTTTATTGTATAGGATTGTTTTGGCTACACTGGGTTTTTTGTTTTTCCATATAAAGTTGATTATTCTCTCAAGGTCTATGAAGAATTTTGTTGGGATTTTGATGGGGATTGCATCGAATCTTTAGATTGCCTTTGGAAGTTTTAATATTCGTCAATTGTCATGGCTGGACACCCCATTCTCTAGGACCTCCTTAGTGTGACAAAACCCCAGGCCCTTCTCCCAAATACCTCAGCTTTCCTAGCCAGCCAGCAGGAGAGCTCCCTGCAGGTAGGCTCCCCTAAAACACAACCCCATCCACCTGACCTTCCTTCCATGCTACTAACCCCACACCATTCCCCAAATCACCTATTCTCCTACAACCTTAGTGGAACTCTGAAACACAGCTTGCTCCAATACTGAGGGGACTTAATAGATGAGTGAACAGCTGTGCAGTGGGACACCCCACTCTAGGACCTCCTTAGTGGGATAAAACCCCAGGCCCCTCCCCCAACTTCCTCTGTTTATCTAGCCAGCCAGCAGGAGAGCTTCCTGCAGGTAGGCTCCCCCAAAACCCCACCCCATCCACCTGAATCTCCATGCTACTACCCACACACCACCCCAAGGTCACTTATCCTCCTACACCCTCAGTGGAACTCTGAAATACAGCATGCTCCTATACTGAAGGAAGTCAAGAGATGAGTTAACAGCCATGAAGTGAGACACTCCACTCTCTAGGACCTCTGCAGTGATACAAAATCCTTGGTCCCTCCCCCAACACCCTCTTTTTTTATAGCCAGCCAGCAGTAGAGCTTCCTGCAGGTAGGCTCCCCCAAAACCGAACCCCATCCACCTGACCCTCCAAGTTACTAGCCCCACCCGACCCCCAAAGTCACCTATCCTCCTGCAACCTTGATGGAACTCTGAACTACAGCTTGCTCCAATATTGAGGGGACTAAGTATTACTACAATACTGAGGGGATAAAGAGCATGCTCCAATACTGAGGGGACCAAGAGCTAGCTACGACACTGAGGGGACCAACAGAGAGGACCAAGAGAGTAAACCAGGAGAGAGGACCAAGGCAGCAGGCTTAGAAAGATGTCAGAGGCTTCCTGAGACATAGACATTGACAGTACAGGGCAGACAAAGAAAAATTCCCAAACATTCAGATAGCCATTGCAAGTATTGGACCAAAGCACAATGACACTATGGCCTCATTTGAAGGAAAATATGGGTAGGTGCCAATGCAAGAATTACTCCAACAACCTAAAAAGCAACATGGCAACATCAGAATTCAGTGGTCATACAACAGAAAGACTTGATCATTCTAACCCAGAAGATGCAGAAGAAAATTACTTGAAATGAAACTTTATGAAAATAATGGAAACATTTAAAGAGGAAATGAAAAACTCCCTTAAAGAAATGGAGGAAAAGACAAAAAATGGAAGAAATTAATAAATACCTCAAAGAAACCCAAGAAAAAAACTTCAAAGAGGTCAAAAAAACAGTTCAAGAGTTGAAGATGGAAAAAGAGGTAATAAAATCCAAACTGAGGGAATTCTGGATATGGAACACCTGGGTAAACAAAAAAAGAACTATAGAGACAAGTATAAACAACAGAATACAAGACATATAAGAAAGAGTCTCAGATGTTGAAGACAATATAGAGGAAATATACTCATTGGTCAAAGAAAATATTAAATCCTATAAATTAACAGAAAATCTGGGACACAATGAAAAGACCAAACCTCAGAATAGTAGGGGTAGAAGAGGGAGAAAATCTCCAGCTTGAAGGCACAAAAACACATTCAACAAAATTGTAGAGGAAATCTTTCCCAACCTAAAGAAGGATATCCCTTTGAAGGTACAAGAAACTTACAGAACACCAAATAGACTGGATCAAAAAAACAAAAAGCAAAAATCATCCCCTCACCATATAATAATCAAAACACAAAACATACAGAATAAAGAAAGAATATGAAGAGATGCAAAAGAAAATGGTCAAGTAACAGATAAAGGTAGACCAGTCAGAATTACACCTTATTTCTCAATGGAAAACATGAATGCTAGAAGGTCCTGGGCAGATGTGCTGCAGACACAAAAAGACCATGGACACAAGACCAGACTCTTATACCCAGCAAAGCTTTCAATCACCATCGATGGAGAAAACAAGATATTCCATGTCAAAAACAGATTTAAACATATGTGTCCACAAATCAGACTTACAGAAAGTACTAGAAGGAAAACCCTAATCCAAGGAAGCTAACTGCACCCACAAAAATACAGGCAGCAATAACCCCCCACTAGCAAAACTCAAAGAATAGAAACACACAAATACTATTACCGAAAAATAACAGGAATTAACAAAGATTGGTCATTAGCATCTCTTAATATCAATGGACTCAATTTATGTATAAGAAGATATGGTTAAGAGAATGAATTTCAAACTTAAATCAATCATAAGTGATGGAGAAGGACACTTTATACTCACAACATTAACATTCCATCAAAATATAGTCTCAATCCTGAACAGCTATGCCTCTAATACAAGAGCACGCACATATATAAAAGAAACATTACTAAAGCTTAAATTGCACATAAAACCCCACACACTAATAGTAAGCTAATAAAAGCTCTGGAACAAAAAGAAACAGACTAACCAAGGAAGAGCAAAAGACAGTAAATAATCAAATTTAGGGCTGAAATCAACAAAATACAAACATAGAAAAGAATACAAAGAATCAATGAAAGAAAGAGCTGGTCCTTTATGAAAATCAACAAGATTGACAAACCTTTATCCAAACTAATCAAAAAGCAGAGAGAAAACATCCAAATTAACAAAATCAGAAATGAAAAGGGTGCCATAACAACAGACACTGAAGAAATACAGAGAATTATTAGGTCATACTACCTAAACCTGTACTCCACAAAATTGGAAAATGTAAAAGAAATGGACAATTTTCTAGATAGATACCATATGCTAAAATTAAATCAAGACCAAAAGAGCAATTTAAATAGAACTATAAACTGCAAGGAAATAGAAGCTGTCACCAAAAACCTCTCAAACCAAAAAAGCCCAGGGCCAGATGATTTCAGAGCAGAACCTTATCAAAGTGTTCCAGAAAATAGAAACAGAAGGAACATTGCCAAATTGTTTATAGGAGGCTACAGTTACCCTGATGCCAAAATCACCCTAAGACACAATCAAGACAGAGACTTACATACCAATCTTACTCAGGAATATGGATGAAAAATACTCAATAAAATATTGGCAAATGGAATCCAAGAACACATAAAACCATGATCAAGTCAGCTTAATCTCAGAGATTCAGGGCTAGTTCAACATATGAAAATCTATCAATGTAATCCATCATATAAATAAACTGAAAGATAAAACCATATGATCATTTCATTAGATGCCGCAAAAGCATTCAACAAAATTCAACACCCATTCATGATAAAGGTTTTAGAGAGATCAGGGATACAAGGAACATACCTAAATATAATAAAAGCAACATACAGCAAGCCGGCAGCCAACATCAAATTAAATGGAGAGAAACTCAAAGTGATTCCACTAAAATCAGCAACAAGACAAGGCTGTCCACTCTCTCCATATCTCTTCAACATAGTTCTTGAAGTTTTGGCTACACCAAAAAGACAACAAAAGGAGATCAAGGTGATTCAAATTGGAAAGGAAGAAGTCAAACTTTTGTTATTTGCAGATGATATGATAGTATATATAAGTGACCCAAAAAACTATACCAGAGAATTCCTACAGCTGATAAATACCTTCAGTGATGTGACAGGTTACAAGATTAACTAAAAATTCAGTAGCCCTCCTATATATAAATAATATAGAAACTGAGAGGGAAATCAGAGAACCATCACCTTTTATAATAGCCATAAATAATATAACACATATAGGGGTAATACTAACCAAAGAAGTGAAAGAACTATTTCACAAGTGCCCTAAGTCTTTGAAGAAGGAAATTATAGAAGATACCAAAAATGGAAAGATATCCTATGCTCTTGGATAGGTAGAATCAATATAGTAAAAATGGCAATCCTACCAAAAGAAATCTATAGATTCAATGCAATCCCAATCAAAATCCCAACACAATTCTTCACAAACCTTGAAAGAACAATAATCAACTTCATATGGAAAAACAAAACCCCAAGGGTATCTAAAACAATTCTGTACAATAAATGAACATCTGTCAGCATCACCATCCCTGATATCAAGCTCTATTATAGAGCTACAGTAATGAATACAACTTAGTACTGGCATAAAAACAGAGAGGTTGACCAATGGAATCAATCGAAAACCTGGATATTAATCCACTCACCTATGAACACCTGATTTTTAACAAAGAGGCTAAAATTTTACAATGGAAAAAAGAGAATATCTTCAACAAACAGTGCTGGCATAACTGGTTGTCAACATGTAGAAGAATGAATATAGATCCATATCTTTCCACATGCCCAAAACTCAAATTGAAATTCTTCAGTGTGACAATCACAGATTCTGGTGCAACAGCTTCATGTGAATAATATGGATTTAATTGGCATCATAGTAATCATTTAATCCTGGAAAGGTGGACCTGATTTTGGTATAAAACTTGTTTCTAAGCAGCACAACATTTTGGTCTGTAGCAGGAGCTGTGTTTCTCACATAGTCAGTGGTCGTGACTGCTAAGGGTGCTTTCCATCGTGAACTTGGGAAGAGTGTTGTGTGGAAAATGATGTTGTAAATATGAGGCATGCACATCCTTAAACCAAGACAAATGTATCTTTTCTTACATCTTGTGATTTAGTAATATTCTCATTTCATTGCAACAATAGGATGAGTTTTCCAGTTTTCAATGCAGGATATTGAGGCAATCCATAGCTCTGTTTCAGGTAGACAAGGATCCCACCACAAAGCTACTTCCACACCCTAAATTTTCTTTTGAACTTGAATTATTTCAATGTTAGTGTTCAGATGATACTCCATAAATAAATTTTAGTTAATGTCTTTCCAAAATTTTGATAAGTTATTAATTTTTGACTTGATCAAGGAATTAGCAAATATAAGTCTTTAAAATGGAATTCATAACTAATTTTCCTTTCTGTCTATATCTGTTTCTGTTAAGATACATGTGTGATTTTAGTTGAGTCCCATTGTATTTGTGAGTTTATGCAAGAGAAAGAGAATATGTGAGGGTTGTGTTGTTGGTGGTGAGTGTGGGTGTGTGATACAGAGGATTTTTGCTGGAAAGTGTATAAATGTTTATGTGTAAGTGATTGTGGGCTCATGTGTTCATGTTTTTCTATGTGTGTGTGTTTATGAGTTTTTATCTGTTTATGTATACTGGTGTGTGTATCTCTGTGTGTGTGTCTTGTGAGTCTCTCTGTGTGGAGTCAGAGGAGAAACTCTGCTGCCTTTCCTCAAAATTTTATTTTTGTTTGTATTTTTTTGAGAAATCTCTAACTCTCTGAATGTTCTAGGATTGCTGGACAGGAAGGCTCAAAATCCCACCTGTTTTACTTCCTAAACCCTTGGATGATAGCTGTGTGCCACCACACAATTTTGTTAGTTGTGCAGGTGGAACTAAGCTCTCACTTGTACAATGCAAAGTCATCAGCACAAGAGCTATTTCTTTAACCTGGTAATTTTTATGCCACACTGTTATATTGAATATTATTTTCTGCACAAGAAGTGAGAGTAAAGATAATATAGTTCAATATTTTATTTGATAGATAGTAGGGTGTGGTTCCTCAGACATATATATGATTCCAAAATGAGTAGTGAGTCTGTCCTTTCCTCATAATGCCAAATTGACTGCAGGCAGTTTCTGATTGACTGGACTATAATTTCAGCATGGCATTTTAATATAATGCCAGAATCTTTGCATACAATTACTAGTTATGAAAAGAAGCTGAACATCAATTGTATGGTTGAAATTGTGGCTGTCATAGCACTGTGATGCCCAAACTTATGTGAACATATAAGCAGAACACAAATGTCCAAATTTCTTAACTGGTCTCACTGCCACAACCCTTAAAGAACCTGGAGCATCTAATTTCATTCTCCTACACGTTGACATCCAGTTATGCCAGCACCATTTGTTGAAGATGCTTTCATTCTTCCATTGTATAATTTTAGCCCCTTTGTCAAATATGAGGTGTTCATATGTTTGTGGATTAATATCCGGATCTTCTATTCGATTCCATTGGTCAACATCTCTGTTTTTATGCCAATACCAAGCTGTTTTC
>PVIU01031770.1:0-14399 GCA_004026605.1 Ondatra zibethicus
GATAGATAGATAGATAGATAGATAGATAGATAGATAGATAGATAGATAGATAGATAGATAGACAAAATAAGGCATGGGAGAGCAGAAATGGTTTGGAGGAGGAAGAAAATGAAAAAGGTTGTATACTGGAAACCAAAGTGTCTGTGGGATGTCTTAATGAGCATCTGGAAGCTCATGGGGTTTTAAAGATTCCCCAGAAAACTTTGGCAATGGAATCAAAGTCGGAGGCCATTAACACACACTGTTAGCGCAAGCCAGTGGGTTAGAGGAGGTAGCTACAAAGAATGAGTACAGACATAACCAGGCTAGGAGTTGGACCTCAGACAGAGCAACTTTTAAGAGTAATTTGAAGTAAGTGTTAGAAATGACAGACCAGAAGGAAGAAAAAAAAGAGGGAAAGAGTGTGAGAAGAACAAATAACAAAAAGCTTAGACAACCCCGTACATCTATGGTTATATAGAGCAATAAGTCTTTGTTAGGAAATACACATTGAGATATTTAGGGACAAGGGACTTTATTGTCTTTAATGCATTTTTAAATAGTTTAGAAGACAGACAAGATGATGAATGAATGATATTAATCATGATATATCCACTTTCCCCATAATGTTACATAAATGAAGAATCCCTTTTGAGAGTCTAAAGAAGCTTATTGTATTGTTCTTAGAATTTGACATTTTCTCTTTAAGTTTGAAATTATGTCAAAAATATCCACAAATATGCAATATAATATGGAAGAAATAAATGAGTGGGTCAAAATATTTTAATTTAGTTTTAGGATGGTGGTGCTTTCATTATTATTCTGACTTTCCCTAGGCTCAGCTGACCCTTTTATCACGTCCCTCTATTTTGCTACAATCTCTGTCAATCTTTTGCAAAGTGAGGCCATATGGGAACGTGGTCAAGATGGAGGGTGCTGCAGCTAGACCATCTGGTGTGGTGTTGTGACCTTGGATATGATACTTAATATCTCAGTTCACTTGTTTATAAAACAAGAGAAATAAGAGCACCTGTGCAAATTTTATTATGAAGCTTTTAAATATTGCTTATTTCTCACTCATTAATTAGGGTCCTTGGTGGTTCTTGGCATATTTTATCTTTTCAATTATCGTCTTTGCTCTTATTTTTCCCTTTTGTTTCTTTTTTTGACTTCAAGAAAGAACATAACATGCGGAAATATGGTATATACATTTTAACTCATGTTATGAAATGAAACATGGAAACTTTATCTTTTAGGCTGTTGTGTTCTATTATCTACTTCCTCTTTTAAGTATTTTTATATTGATAATAGAATTATTTATGAAGTTGAATACACAGACTGTGGTGAGCGAATTTCCCATTCACTAGATTCAAAGTTTTTTCTTACTCTCTAAACAATGCACAAAAATGTCTCCATTTGTTGATGTACTATCAACTCTGTGAATATCAATCATTTAACATGCCAAGAAAATAGTGATAAAAGACCATTTCTCAATACCATCCCAATTTAAATGATTTCTGCTTGAATTTTTTCTTAGTCAACAAAAAAATACAGGTGACAACTTGTATAAATATAGCCATATTTTTCTAATTTTCTAATTGCTACTACAAAATGCCTGATATAAACAATTTGAGGGAATAATTAGTTTTGACTCATGGTTAAGGGAGGATAGTCTATTGTGGTAGAAAATCATGGCAGAGTTCAAGGTGTTTGGACCATCTGCACGGGACTTTTTACATCTCCATGGGATGCGGGCAATGGAAAATGCAGGCATTCATCTGGCTTTCTCCCACTTTTGTATTTACTCTATGACCACAAACCATGTGGTGATGCCACCTACATACAGAACCGTTCTCATTACTTCAGGCGACCCCTCTGAAATGCGAATATGTCTAGTCATGTTGTCAATGTGTATTAACCATTTCAATGACTAAGAGGCCTCCACAGTTTTCATTGGAAATGTACTTAGTGAACATAAAAGGAGAACTTTCTGGATTTGTATTAAGGACAACATGACTTTCTGAGTAAGGTATTTTGGAACAATCATTTTAAGGGTGTATACTGGATAGTCAGCAAATGTTCAAAAAAGGCTTGTTTAAAATTTTTACATTTTATTAATTGTTATGAATGTGTGTGTATGTACATGATGTGTGTGGGCCTCTGTGTCACAGTGTGCATGTGGAGGACAACTTTGTAAACTCAGTTCTCTCCTTCCATCTTTTTTTTAAATATTCTTTTATTTTTCATTCAAAAAATTTACACTTACTCCCCTTCTCCCAGTCCCCTCCCGCTCCCCCACTAACCCTCCTCCCTCCCCCTGCTTCCTTAAGAGGGGGCAGGGTAGCCCAAGGCCCTCCCCCCTCCATCCCAGCCTAGGAAGGTGTGCATCCATATAGACTAGATTCCCAAAAAGCTAATACATGCAGAAGAGATAGGTCCCAGTGCCATTATCATTGGCTTCTCAGTCAGCACCCATTGACAGCCACATTCAGAGATTCCGGTTTGATCACATGCTCATGATCCAGGTGGATTTGGTGAGCTCCCATTAGATCAGGCACACTGTCTTGGTTGGTGGACCAGACTCTCCCGGTCCTGACTTATTTGCTCATCTTCTCCCACCTTCTGCTCTTCAACTGGACCTTGGGAGTTCAGTCCATTGCTCTGATGTGAATGTGTGTCTCTGTCTCTATCTCCAGCCATTGGATGGAATTTCTATGGTGATGATAAAGATATTCATCAGTGTGACTATGGGACAAGGCTAGATCAGGCACCTTCTCCTCTGCTGCCCAAGTACCTAGCTGGGGACATCCCCGTGGACACCTGTGATCCGCTCTAGAGCCAAGACTCTTGCCAATCCTAAAATGAATCGAATTGAAGACCTGGATATTAATCCACAAACCTATGAACACCTCATATTTGACAATGAAGCTAAAAGTATACAATGGAAGAGTGAAAGCATCTTTAAAAAATGGTGCTGGCATAACTGGATGTCAACCTGTAGGAGAATGAAAATAGATCCTTATCTATCTCCATGCACAAAATTCAAATCCAAATGGATTAAAGACCTCAATATAAATCCGACCACACTTAACATGATAGAAGAGAAAGTGGGAAGTAGCCTGCAATATATGGGCGAAGGAGATCACTTCCTATGTAAAACCCCAGTGGCACAGACAATAAGAGCAACAATGAATAAATGGGACCTCCTGAAACTGAGAAGCTTCTGTAAAGCAAAGGACTCTGTCATTAAGACAAAAAGGCATTGTACTGAATGGAAGAAGATCTTCACTAACCCCACATCGGACAAAGGTCTGATCTCCAAAATATACAAAGAACTCCAGAAACTAGACATTAAAATGCTAAATTACCCAATTAAAAAATGGGGTAATGATCTGAACAGAGAATTCTCAACAGAAGTTCGAATGGCCAAAAGATACTTAAGGTCATGTTCAACTTCCTTAGTGATCAGGGAAATGCAAATCAAAACAAATTTGAGATACCATCTTACACCTGTCAGAATGGCTAAATCAAAAACACCAATGATTGCCCATGCTGGAGAGGATGTGGAGTAAGGGGAACACTCATCTATTGCTGGTGAGAATGCAAACTTGTGCAACCACTTTGGAAATCAGTGTGGCGGTTTCTCAGGAAATTGGGAATCATCCTACCTCAGGATCCAGCAATACCACTCTTGGGAATATACCCAAGAGATGCCCAATCATACTACAAAAGCATTTGTGCAACTATGTTCCTTCCATCTTTTTATGTGTTATTAAATCAAACTCAATTGTCAGGGTTGAACAGCAGGAAGTTATACATACTGATCCATTTGCTAAGCAGGAAGTTCTTATTTTCAAAGCAAGCCTAGCAAGTGGACAATGTCTACTTTCCTCTTCATCTAAATTACCCACTAATGTAAATAAAACACAGTCGATTTTTTTCTTAACCACAACATTATCCAAGACATTTTATCATTTTGTAAGAAGAAAAAAGTTTGGAGATGATCCTAAAATTCCCTGGGGAATTTTAAGTAATTTCTGATCATTCTTTTTAAGGAAATTACTTTGACTGCTATGTTAGACATGCAAATATACAAAGGGTAGCATGACAGACTAAGTAAGGAGACTCTCTCTAGTATTCAATGAAAACAAAACATGGTGAAAATGATTTTATGTTTCATTGATGTCCCCAAAGTTTCTCTGCTTACACAAATAACTTACAAGCGGTGTTCTAGTTTTCTTGTCTGTTGTTGCTATAAAAAATCCTTGACTAAAATCAACTTAAGGAAGACAGGCTTACCATGGTTTATGGTTCCAGAAGGATAAAGTCCATCACGTCAGGAAAAACATGGTATGGTCACAAGAACAGGAAGCTGACTGATCACATTTTCATCCACAAACAGGAAGTAGAGAGACAAAGCAGGAAGTGGAGTGAAGCTATGGAACCTTAAAGCCCTTTGCCAGTGATGTGCTTCTTCCAGTAAGGATCCACCTCCTAATGGTTCCATAACCTCCCAACCAGTTGGGTACCAAGTGTTCAAATATACAAGCCTGTGAGTGACATTTATCATTCAAACTGCCACAGATGGCAATTTGGAAGTTGAATAGACAAAATTTGAAGGGTTTGGTTATGAGACTCCAAGAACCAAAGATTCGAACTTGAGTTTGGGTCAGGGAGACTAACGACAATATGGTGTTATAAATATGCACAAGAAAAGGAACAAGTTTGAGTATTATAGAAATAAAATGTTTCTTCTATGCTATAAAACACTGGATATATATTTAAGTTTGGGTAATATTTGCCACGACTATATACACATATCAGTATTTAAATTACTATACATTTATTATTTATGGAGTGTTAAGTTAATCTAACATATTGACTTTGGGTACATATGGTTAATACAACTATATAAAAGAAAAAGTAATTTCAGGCTAGCCAAGAAATTCTTATATGGTATTTCCCACTATCATTAGTATGGTGTGTGTTTAATGTGGACTGGATTCTTAGCGACCTATCCCCTTCTGTAACATCCTGCCAAGAACAACGTATTAGGAATTCAGAGAGGACTCAAAGCCACGCATTGCTCCCATGAGCATGGTACATTCATCAAAAGGCCATCCTTCTCTTCAGAACAAATACCAGAAAATAATGAATCAGTGACCCTGTCAAATAAGTGCCTGGAGCCACCTTCTCTGCTGAGACAGCTGGCTTCCCTAGACCGTGGCTCCATCGTACCTTAGATTTGGCTTCAGTTCCAGAGGATGGACGACCTCGGGCTGCTCCAACCTAGTAGAGCAGAGATCTGAAGAAGCACCACTGTTTTATTAGGCTTATCAAACAGCAGTATAGCAGGGCTGCTGGCCAGGGTGTGCTGACCTCTTATCATAACTCTGGCCCACTTTATCTCACAACAGTGATCTGCAAATAGCATTTCACAGTAGTGCTTAAAATATGACTGACAGCCTATTAAAGCTTTAGAGAGCCTGAAGTCCAGTACAAGATGGTGCACTCTACATAAGGAACAACATTATGGTGTGATAACCTTTGGAGTAATAACATTAAGTGCTAGCTCAATGAGATGGCTTAGCAAGCAAAGGTGTTTGCCTCCGAGCCCTGACAACATAAATTTGATCCCAGAAACTCACACAGGAGAAGGAAAGAACCAATTCCCACAAACTGATTCCACACATGAACCATAGCACATGCACATACTTACATGTACACACACACACACACACACACACACACACACACACACACACACACACTGTGGGGGGTAATAATAATAATAAAATTTAAAAATTGTATCCTAAGCCCTTGCCTTTTTTCTAAGAAAATAGCCACTAAAGTAACTTGTTACTGTGTAGGATAGGAAAACCCTGGTATTCTAGGTTAGCAATTTGAATTTTACAGACAATTTTCACTTAAGTTTATTTTCTGGCAGCTTAAGCTGGTGCTAGTTTTAACAGCTTTCACAGATAAGAAGGGCTACAGAGCATGTTTCATCCAGCTCACAAGAGTGGGGGTCTTTGTTACACTTGGGATCATGTCCCCTACCACACACACACAGGTCACCAGGAAGCATACTGATAGGCTTGTGCTCTTTGCAGCAATGGGTATCATTCCACCTCCACCCGCAACCACACTTAGAACTTCATCAAATGCAAGATTTAAAGGAATTTGTCTACTAAACCAATGCAGAGGAAGATTAAAAAGGAAAAAAAAGCAAAAAAATAAAAACAATTATGTTCTACAAATCCCTTTCCCCAGGTATTTCCCACCCATTGTGGGTTTATGTGAAAACTCAGAAATCATTAACGTGTAAGCAGCATCGCCTCTCCATTGATGACATTTGCCTTTAGATACAACTTATTTAACACTTGTTTTTATTCATTGTGTTTTACCCATGTATATAATGAATATGAGTCACTTGAAACCCTTTTCTCAAAAAATCCTCTCCTGCTTTCATGTCGTGTGTGCATGAGTGTGTGTGTGCATGTGTGTGTTCCATTGACTTTAACTAGCATTGCCTACATGAACATGAGTGTGCGGTTATTTACTGGAACGTGATCAACTTAGTGTCTATATCACTGGAGATGCCCACATTCCTTCCTCTAGCTACTATTAACTGTGTGCAGCCTCTCAGGGAGCTATAGGATTTCCAGAGGTCCTCTCCCTCCACAGTGAAGTATGTGCTGGGCCAATATGATTGAAAACTTGAGTTGATAATCACAGCTGCATTGAGTTCATGATTGTAACAGTCATATTGGTTCCAGAAGATATCTTTTGGGAAAACACCTCCTTCTCCTCCAGCTCTTTCGTATTTTCAGTCTCTCTTCCATGATGTTCTCCGAGCATTGGAAGGGGTGCTATAGGTGAGCTGTTTAGGTCTGAGGACTCATTCAATGCTGCCCAATATAACAAGAAACTTCTCTGGTAGGGCTGAGAGCAGCACTGATCTATGAATCTAAGCATAAGTATTTAGAAGGCAGTTTGACCACACGTCCACTTAGGGAAACACTGCTAGTAGGCTCCCCAGTAGGACCTATGACATTTGCAGCCACCAGATCTTAATCAGGTTGTCAGGCCTGGTATGAATCCCCTCCTATGGAGCAAGCCTGAATTCAACCAAAAGATGGAAACTTCCACAATATTCATGCCAGTGTCACAGCATGCATGTATCTGTCTAACTGCAGACAATATGATTCTATGCACAAGAGACCCCAAAAGATGTCACCAGGAGGCTCCTGTAAATGAACAAATATTTTGGCAAAGTCAAAAACGTTGGTAGCATACAAAACTAACATACTCTAATTGGTAGCATTCCTATAGACCAAGAACAAATATACTAAGAAAGAAATTTACAAAATGATATCAATTACAGTAGCCAAAACTAAAAGCCAACATAAAATACCTTGGAATAAATATAACCAATGAAGTGAAAGACTTATAGATTAGAGTTAGGATTCAAAAATTATATACTGAAGAAAAATGGAAGAATACACTAGAAGATAGAAATTTTTCCCATGCCCATGGATTGGTAGGAATAATAATGTGAAAATGCCCATCCTACCCAAACAAAACAAATTACATGGACAATACATTCTCAGTCAAAATTCCAATATGATTTTTATAGAAATGGGGAAAAATCAATCTTAAAATTATTATAGAAGTGTAAAGGATTCTAGACTAAAAAGTAACTCTGAACACTAAAAATGCTTCTAGAGGTCTCGCCAAACCTGATTCCAAGGTTTGCTACAGTGCCATGGTATTAAAAACAGACACATAGATCAATGGGAAAGAAGATATATGTCTATATATTTATAGCCACCTGGTATTTGAAAAGACACCCAAAATTTACATTGGAGAAAAACACAGCATCTTCAGCCAATGATACTGGGAAAATTGAATATCTATATATAGAAGAATGAAACTTTATCCTTAGTCTCATCCTGCTGAAGAATCAATGCCAAATTGATCAAGGACTTCAAAGTTTGATCCAAAACCAAAATTTCTAGAGGAAAAAAATAAGGAAATACATGAGGACACAGGCCAAGGGGAGGACTTTCTGGTGATGTCAGGCTTCTTCAGAATGACGTGGCCTCAGACTGGAATGACTTTCTGAATAGGATCCTGATCATTCAGGGAATAAGCCCTGCAAGAAACCAGTAGAACCTTGTGGAATTAGAAAGTATCTACACTCAAAGGGAACAGTTTACTGTAAGAAGACACAGTCTATGGAATATGAATACAATCCTTGCCACCTCTATGTTGGACAGGGATAAGTATCTAGAATATAAAAAGAACCCAAAAAAACTAAATATCAAGAAATCATACAACACAACTTTGAAAAAAATTGATCTGTGGAACTGAACAGCGTGTTCTCAAAAGAATAATTACAGATGGCTAAGAAATACTTTTAATTGTGGTCCGTTTTCTCAGTCATTGGGAAATGTCAATTAGAACTACTTTGAGAGTCCGTCTTACTGTAGTCTGAATGGCTAACATAAAGCGAATGATAACAAATGCTGGAAAAATGTAGGGAAAAGGAAAGACTTAATCACTGTTAGTGGGAGTGAAAAATGGTTTAGCTACTTTGGAAAACAGTGTGGAGTTTCCCCAAAAAGCTAAGCACAGACCTGTTGTGTGACCCAGCTTGACCACTCCTGGGCACACACCCAAAAGACTCCATATTCTTTTATAGAGGTGCTTTCACATCCATGGTCCGTGCTGCACTCTTCACAATTGCCAGGAAATGGAAATAGACCTCATCAACTGATGACTGGATAATAAAATTATGTTGTATAGACAGGGGATTTTTATTCAGCTATAAAGAAAAATGAAATTATAAAATTTGCTAGATAATGGACGGAACTGGACAGAAAAAAGTATCGTGCTCTCTCTTTCATATGAGGATCCTAGCTAGGAGTTCTTAGAGTAGTATGTTTAAATTGGAGTGGGCATAGAGGTCAGGAAGACAAAAAGAGGCCATCAGGGAAACAGGGAGAACAAAAGAGAGAGGACTCAAGGGAGGGAAGAATAATAGAATATAGGTGAAGTGGAAATAGAAACGTGGACAATGATGGTAGGGAGGTTTAAGTTGGGAGGATTTGGGAGGGTAGGACAGAGTGAGTGAAAATAGAATCAATACTAAGCATTTGTGAAAGCCCCTTGGGAACCTAGTGCTTTACATGTTTATTAAAATATAATGTACAAAAGAAGTTTGGAGGGAGGTTACTTAGAGTAATAATGCCACCCCAGGACATCTCAGTGCCAAGTGAAGGACGCCTCCCTATGAGTTATTGATCAGGAAGGCCACAGGAGCACTCTCAACAAGCGAGCTTATTGTCATTGCTCTTGATTGCCCACCATAGCTTGATGGTAAGACCCTCTCGCTGAAGACACCACATGCTTTGGCTGCATGGATAAATTAAGCTGTAGGAACTTGAAGCATTTTCTTTCTGATTCTTGCGTTGACTTCTTTTGAAAGTCTTTGAAATGTTTGAGTCTAGCACTTGGAAACTAAATGCATTGCTGCTACCAATGATCAAGCTCCTGTTCTGTCCCAGTTACATAGTGGCTAGTTTAATGTGCAATACGTGATGAAAAAGTCTCATTGTGCAGATGAAACAACTGAAGCTGTCAGAATTTTTGAAGATTTTGAATTCTTTCCTCCCTCCCTCTCCTTCCTTGTGCTCCCCTCCTCCTTTCCTTCCTTTCTTCCTTTTGGTGGGTAGTGGGTTCAGTATTGGTGACTGAATGGATGGTGTCTTGAAGGATAGGCAAACATTCTACTTCTGAGCCACAAGACTTCTCTGACATCTGTGAATTCTGTGAATTTGGTACAGGAAAGTTTTACCATTGGCTCATCTGACTCCAGAACTAAAGAAATACTGAATCAGTGTGGATCATCCTTTTGCCCAATGGTAGCTGTTTTACATCCATGACCCACATTTTGACATTAGATATCAAGGTACAGGTAAGTAGGAGTCCAGTTCCCCTTCCTCTATTCTGAGTCCTTCAGAAACCGTGACAATACCTACCTGGAGGAAATAGAGAGAGGGGAATATCTTTGTCAGGGACACTTGTGTTTAGTAGACATCCATTAGATGTTAGTTACATCTAAAAGTCCATCAGATATACCTTAGAGGCTCTTTGTCCAAGAACAATTTAGTCCCTAAAAATGAAGCTGGAGTCCGAAAGCATCTGCTACATTTCTTTTGCAAATGGCATTTCAACTCCTTAATGACAGATGAATCTGATATCTTTACACAAGTACTTCTTGAGCACTTATTATGTGGTAGTATTAGGATTGCTTGACTTGGCTTTATTAAATTTATTTTCATAATGATTATGTATAATGTGATAACTTCATATTAAATTTATCTAACAAACAAACATATCTCAAAATAATATTTTTAGCTTGATTATTCCCTAAACATTACATGGGCATCCTATATTTTCTAGTTTTTCCAAATAAAACCTATTCTTAGGCAATATCACATATGTATACAATGCATGTTGACCACTCTTACATTCAACCTCTTATCTCCCCACCACCCATTTTAGCCCCTTTCTCCAATCAGTCTCTCTTACACTTACATGATTATTCAATTTATTTTGTGAACCTATTGAGCTTAATGAAGGTATTCTATGTGAGCATAGGTCTGGAGCTATCCATTAGAGCCCCCTCAACTCAACAGTGAGTTCTTATCCAAAGAGAATGAATTTTCTTCTCTCAAAATCTGTAAGTAGCCAATAGTTCTTTGGTAAAAGGTGGGACCCAAAGAGCCCCTCCCTTTTCCATGAATAATTGCTAATAGGGCCAATTTGGGAGGTTTGAGTTCTGTTAACAGTCATAGATTTATGACTATATCGATGACATTTTACAATCCTTTCCCCTGTCTTGCTGATACTTCCTCCCCCTCTTCTGCCATATTTCCTGAGCCTTGCGGGTAGTGATGTTAATATCTTGTCAAGAGCAAGGCCTACGATTGACATTATTTTGCCCCTCTTAGCTTATCATGCTATGCAGGCAAAGAATTTAGTCATCAGTCATGAATTGTCTTAACCTGGGATCAAAGTAGTTTAACACAGGCTCCTTTGTTTCACTTTAAATTCATTTCTCATATTGGCAATCGTTTTCCTTCCTAGGCAGGAGAGATTATGATCCTGTTGATTGCCTATGAGAAAATTGGTTAGTTATAAAGGAATTAGTCCATCAAAGAACACTCCAGCCAGATATCATTAAAATCACAGACCTTTGGATTCTGCATAGGCAACTAGGATTTTTGAATCTGTTCCCATGTCTTATTTAGGAAATTAGTTATTTAGAAATATTAAATGGGTCAGGGATGGCTAATTGAAAATGATTAAGTGGTCACTAATTAAAAATCAACTTTATGTACAGAAGAGACTTCTGCCCAGATGTATGTTATGGCAACTTGGCTCTCTAAACATCAACTCATTAAAAAGTATCTCCTCAATGTCCCCTCTTGCCTACCCAAATTGCACCATCATTTCTACTCTCTAGCATCTCTTCATCAAACATGCTGACATGCACATGTGTAAACACATGCAACCACATGCTTACACAGACATACATACACACATGAAAAACACATATACAGATAAACAGATGGAGACTTACCTAGACAATGGATCTGTTTTGACTTGGAAGAACGCAAATGTGACTCTGGCAATGCATAACTACCTCCCCACAACATTCCCCTGTAAAGTCCCCCCTCTTCATATGTCTGACTCCAGAGATCTTCGGTATACCTGAGGTACCCACTGTGCTTTATGAAGTCTAAAATTTTCAACTGGTTGTGTCTTTCCATGCAAACTCATTAGGCACTATTTACACCCGCTGCAGCTGTGAAGAGAGAGGTTCTGAACTCTGGCATTCTACAGTAGGCTTTGTTTCTCATTTACATTTGCATATTAAAGTGTTTGCCTGAAATAGGCTATTGAAATTAATTCAGGATTAATTGGTGTCTTTATCTCATTAGGACAATCTAATTTAAGGATGATGAAATTGTTTAGCCTCCCGTTTGCATAATTAGATTGCTTTGAATTGCTGTCATTATTGGCTCTTTAGCATCATCTGTAGGCCTCAAACAGACAAGAGCTTCAACCTCATAAAGACCAATCATGTGTTACAGCAGAGGGCTGTTAACCCCTTTTAACCCAAACTCACTTGGATTAGCAGTCACAATAGACAGGCCTTGGTCCCTGAGAGCTTTGAGTGCCTGCCTTTTTGAATTCTTGATGTTCAGACTGATGAATCTCCCTATACTTCTATGTTTGGTTATGGGAACTGCTACAGCTCTCTTCTGGCATACAACCTGTTCTGAAGTCTCTGCTTTTATCTTGAGCATCACTCTCCAAGCTAAGATGACTTTCCATTTTCAATTTCTGCATCTACTTTCCGAGCTAATAAGAAAGTATTCTGTGGTCAAGGACTGTGACATTGTTCTTATCAAGTCAGAGAAGATGAGGAGCATCTATCAAGTTGACACTCAGTGCTTGTCATCATGTTCAGGTAAAAATATTCTTATTATTTTAATGAAATTATATAATAACGATGACTTGAGGAGCCTTCTGACAGTCACCCAATGATTTCTCCATTCAATGTTTAGGGAATGTTTTGCAAAGTACCTTTGATATGTATGATTTTGGGCAAGGCAACAGGATATTATCAAGAGTCAGTCACAAGTTCCTTCTGCTTTGTGTTGGGAGTGTGGAAACAGAATGAGTAGGAGAAAGGTTGGTTCTGGTACTAGCTTTGGGACAATGTGAGAATTCAGCACACTTGAGTTGCTTCTGTGCCTGGGCCTAATCCCCAGTAACTCCTAGTCTTTAGGAGTGAGCATGAATATTCATATTCTTTCAACTTGGTTGTATCTAATACAATGAAGTCCAGAATCCAAAATGATACTTAAGCCAGGAAGGTGTAGTGGTCTAATGTTCTCTTAAGTGTAGTAATATTTCATCTGTATTTTAATAAATAAAGCTTGCTTGAAGATCAGAGAGTAAAACAACCCCACTGGTCAGTCTTACAAACCACACATGGTGACACACACCTTTAATCCCAGTAGCCACAGTAGTTTGTCATAGAGACTGTATAGTAGTGGTGCACGCCTTTAACCCCAGTCCTAACAGAGGAATATAAGATGGGAGGAGACAGCTTTCACACACGGTCTCATTCTGTGGATTCCTGGAGGCAGAATCACCATTTCAGACTGAGGTGGAGGTAAGAGCCAGTGGATAGCTGTTTTGCTTTTCTGACCTTCAGGTTGAACCCCAATATCTGTCTCTGGGTTTTTATAAATCATGCTACACGTAAGTTTCTGATTACTAAATGGTGTTAAGGTACATCTATTAAACAAACCAAATGTGGTAGTGTTTTGATGCTGAGATAAACTAGTAAATTTAAATTTAATTTCAGGTACTAAGAAAAATCCAAAACTACAAAATAAATATAAGTTCTATATTTAAAAATAAAAAAGAAGTTCAAAAATTAACACTTTACCTGAATGCAAACTTACCTGTAAAAATTAAAGAATCTTAATTTTAAAATAGAGATATAACATACATTAATGACAACATTGAGAAATGAAGGTTATATAAGATCTTAGGGACATTTTTTACTCTAAAATATTGAAGTATCTTAAAGCAGTCTTACTATTAATGAAGGTGTCTTGCCTGTCACAGTGACTGCATTTCTTTTGAGTCCTTCCCTGGCTCTGCTGGTCACTTGGGAATATCCAATTGCTTGGTATTATCCGCTAATGAAATAATCACCTCATACTAATAATAAATGGGAAGGAAACCACTTAGGCAAAATTGTAAAACAGAAACCATTTTCACAAACAAGTTTTAGGTATCTTTAAGAGAAGCCTTACTGACATGTCTTCTGAATAATATGATACAGTGACTGATTCTTGCTCTCTCTCCAGTTTTATAAGAAATAGCTGAAAATTAAAAAAAAGAATTATTTATGATGACTGTTCATATATAACATGTGTGTATAGTGTATGTGAGTGTGTGTGCACACACATGTGCATATGGATTGACTAGTCTGGCTGGCCAGGCCAAGAGATCTGCTTCACTGTCTCCCACTTGTCATGTAGATAATGGGGATTTAAATCCAGGTCTTCCGTGAGGGGCTGGTCCACCTACTGAGACAGTGTGCCTGAACTAATGGGAGCGCACAAATCCACCTGGACTGGGACTGAATGAGCATATGATCAAACCAGACTCTCTGAATGTGGCTGCGAAAGTTGGCAGATGGAGAACCCATCAACAATGACACCAGGACCTATCTCTTCTGCATGTATTATCTTTTTGAGAACCGAGTCTTTTTGAATGCACTCCTTCCTAGGCCAGGAGGGATGGGGGTGGGCCTTGGACTT
>PVIU01031771.1:0-14387 GCA_004026605.1 Ondatra zibethicus
TGCAACCCCTTTGGATGTCAGTGTGGCGATTTCTCAGAAAATTAGAAAACAACCTTCCTCAAGACCCAGTAATACCACTTTTGGGTATATATCCAAAGGATGCTCAATCGTGCCACAAGGACATGTGCTCAACTATGTTCATAGCAGCTTTGTTTGTCATAGCCAGAACCTGGAAACAACCTAAATGCCCCTCGACCGAAGAATGGATAAGGAAAATGTGGTACATTTACACAATGGAGTACTACTCAACAGAAAAAAATAACAACAGCTTGAATTTTGCAGGAAAATGGATGGAGCTAGAAAACATTATTTTGAGTGAGGTAACCCAGACACAGAAAGACAATTATCACATGTACTCACTCATAGGTGGTTTTTAAACATAAGGCAAAGAAAGCCAGCCTACAAACCATAATCCCAGAGAACTTAGACAACAGTGAGGACACTAAGAGAGACTTACATAGATATAATCTGCATGGGAAGTAGAAAGTAGAAAAAGACAAGATCTCCTGAGTAAATTGGGAGCATGGGGACCTTGGGGGAGGATTGAAGGTGGGAGGAGAGGCAGGGAGGGGAGCAGAGAAAAATGTAGAGCTCGATAAATATCAATAAAATTAAAAAAAGGAAAAAAATAAAAATTGAACCATCAAGGCAGTAAATAATATTTGTTGGTGAGAACATGAAGAAATTGGAAATGCAGAATGATATAGGTGCTGTGGAAAACTGTGGTGCATCAAGAGGCTGAACACAGAAATTATCATTGGCCTAGCTTTTACACACAGGTAGACAGTGCAAAATGCTGAGAGCAGGTGTTCGAGCCCTAGATCTAAATGTTCACAGCAAGACCCAACAGGTGAAAAGAATCTAAATGACTACCAATGGATGAGAGGATAAACCAACATGGTTTACTATTCAGACCTAAAAGAAGTGAAGTCTTGGTATATGCTGCATGGATAAACATTTAAAACATAATAACTCAGATATAAAAGGCCACCTGTTATATGATTCCATTTATATGAAATATTCAGGAAAGGAAAATCCACAGAGAAAGAAAACACATTGGTGTTTGGCAAGGTAGAGGAGGCTGGAAAGAAGACAGCTCAATGTGTGAAGAGCTTCCTTTTGATGATGAAATATTTTAAAACTGAAAAAAGTTGATCATTGCAATTTGTGGGTGTGCTAAGTGCCCATGATTGTCCACAGGGCTTCTGTGGAGCTACAGAGATGGCGCTGCAGCTAACGCTTGTTGTGCAATCGTGAGGACCACAGGGTGCATCCCAAGACCCACATACCAAGCCAGGCATCCAAAACATGCTTGTAACTTCAGTTCTAAAGGATTCAATACCCTCTTCTGGCCTTCACAAACACAGATGTTACAGTCTCACACACATGGGAATACACTCTTATAGACACACACACACACATAATATTTTAAAATAGTTTTTATGGAAATTTTATCTTAAGATAAAAACTTATTGTTTGACTTTGTGAACAGTTTGACAGTCTACTGCAGATAAAGTGATAAAAAAGGCTGACCCTCACCAGTATGCTTCCTTTAAAATTGGAAGTAACTGTATAATGAATCTCTAGCAAAGCATAGTCATTGACACATGACTTAAATGTTCGTGTAAATGGCCTGTGGTTCACACAGTTCCTAAAGCATTGGCACAGGGAGCATACCATGGCGTGTGCAGTGGAGCCCTCAGAAGGGCAGGGCTGGGAGTGTGTCACTTCACGATCCACTTCTTCCCTTCTGGAAACTACAGCAGCTACGGGCTTGGCTCTGGAGTCACAGTTTTTAACGTTATTTTTGGAAGTTTTTCTTTACAGGGATGAAAAGAAAGTATTATTATCAACACAGTGATGATTGGCAGTTTGAAAGAATATGTGAAATGTGTGTCTACAATAAAACTACATCATTTTACAGAAACTAGTCAAAACCTAGAAGGCATTTTCTAAAACCTTTGTCTTCAAGATAATCAAGATTATAGCAGAGCAGTGATGGCACATGCTTTTTTTTTTGTATAATTTTTTTTATTGATCACATTTTTCTCTGCTCCCCTCCCTGCCTCTCCCCTCCCTCTTCAATCCTCCCCCAAGGTCCCCATGCTCCCAATTTACTCAGGAGAACTTGTCTTTTTCTACTTTCTACTTCCCACGTAGATTAGATCTATTTGTAAGTCTTTCTTAGTGTCCTCATTGTTGTCTAAGTTCTCTGGGATTATGGTTTGTAGGGTGGCTTTCTTTGCTTTATGTTTAAAAACCACCTATGAGTGAGTACATGTGATAATTGTCTTTTTGTGTCTGGGTTACCTCATTCAAAATAATGTTTTCTAGCTCCATCCATTTTCCTGCAAAATTCAAGCTGTCATTTTTTCTGCTGGGTGGTACGCCATTGTGTAAATGTACCACATTTGACACATGCTTTTAATTTCACTCAGCACCTGGGAGGCAGAGGCAGGTGGGTCTCTCTGAGTTTGAGGCCAGCCTGGTCTACAGAATGAGTTCCAGGACAGCCAAGGCTACACAGAGAAACCCTGTCTCAAGAAACGAAAAGAAAAAAAAAAAGGAAAGAAAGAAAAAGTGAAGAAAAAAGGCAGTACTGGGCTGCAGTGGTGCTACATGTCTATACATGTCTACAATTCCATCACTTAGGATACTGCAGCAGGACACCAAGAGTCCAAGTTCTTGGCTACACAGCAAGACCTTATCTCAAAAGGAAAAATTGTTTATCCCGGAGCATCTCCAACATCACCTCCTTCCTCCCAAACTTATCTTTCCGCAGGCAGAACTAAGCTAATAAGACCATGATAGTCTTGTCTAATCCTAAGTCTTAGATGCTGAAATGTCAGTTTGCTAAAAGTAAGACCTGTGGTCAAAAAAAGAAATTCCTTTTCTCTTGAAGTTAGAATGAAGAGAAAACCTTCGAATGCTCAGAAATGTGAGCACCATTTTTCTTACATGACCATTTTCTTACATGGTGAAAAATTAAGAGTACCTCTCTAAACAATTAAAAAAATCACATATATTCGAATCATCAATGGGTCAAGGAAGAAATAAAGAAATGAAAGACTTCCTAAAATCCAATGAAAATGGCCATACAACATACCCAAATTTATGGGACACAATGCTAAGAGGAAAGTTCAAACTCGACCTTCTCTGCCTTTTGTTTTATTTTTATTTTAGTCTTATCTATATAAGGACAGATAAGACTCAATCACACTGGTTATCTTATTTGATATGTCTACAAATTCAAATGTGAATTTTTACTGGAAACAACCTGACAACCATATCAAGAGATATGATTCTACAAATTATCTGGAAATCTGCTTGTCCAGTTTAATTCAAATATGGAATTAGCCTTCTTTCTATTTGATGCATGTGTATTCTATGTGCTATATGAAATTCTATTTATTTATAGTACTATAATAAACATGTGTAACAGCTATACATTGCTATAATAACCACACTGAGCTTCATAGAAAAGAAAGTGGGAAGTACACTTGAACACATGGGCACAGGAGACCACTTCCTAAATACAACCCCAGCAGCATAGACTCTGAGAAAAACAATAAATGGGACTCCCTGAAACTGAGAAGCTTCTGTAAAGCAAAGGACATTGTTAATAAGACACAACAACAGCCTATAGAATGGGAAAAAATCTACACCAACCCCACATTGGACAGAGGGCTGATCTCCACAATATAAAAAGAACTCAATTAATTGATCACCAAAAGAACAAATAATCCAGTAAAAAATGGGGTACAGACCTAAAAAGAGAACTCTCAACAGAGGAATCTAAAATGGCTGAAAGACACTTAAGGAAATGCTCAACATCCTTAGCTACCAGAGAAATGCAAATCAAAACAACTCTGAGAATCTATCTTACACTTGTTCTCAACTATGTTCATAGCAGCATTATTTGTCATAGCTAGAACCTGGGAACAACCTAAATGCCCCTCAACCAAAGAATGCATAAGGAAAATGTGGTACATTTATACAATGGAGTACTACACAGTAGAAAAAAATGATGACATCTTAAAATTTGAGGGCAAATGGATGAATCTAGAAACATCATATTGAGTGAGGTAACCCAGACTGAGAAAGACAAATTTCATATGTATTCACTCATAAGTGGCTTTTAGACATAAAGCAAAGAAAAACAGCCTACAATTCATAATCCCAGAGAACCTAGACAACAATGAGGACTCTAATATACATGGATCTAATCTACATGGGAAGTAGAAAAGACAAGATCTGAGTAAATTGGGAGCGTGAAAACCATGGGAGAGGGTAGGAAGGGAAAGGAGAGGAAGGGAGGGAGCAGAGAAAAATATATATCTCATAAAAACAATTTTTTAAAAAATCACATATATTCATGTCTTTGTGTGCACCCATGTGGAGATCAGAGGACGACTTGTAAGAGCTGCTTCTCTTTACACTATGTGGATCCTGGGAACTGAACTCAGGTTCCCAGGATTGGTGGCAAGTGCCTTTGCCTGCTAAGCTACCTCACCAGTCCCTCTAAATGGTTCTCCAGGTTTTTTATTTCAATAGTTATGCCAATTTTAATTTTTGCTGTGGTTTGTTTCTATGATTCAGGGCCTTGCATACATAGGGCAAGTACTCCACTACCGAGCTACATGTTCAGCCCATTTGAATTCTGCAACAAGCTTTCACTAAGTAGTCCTGGGTGGCTCACTCTCTAACTTTGGCAGGCTTTGCTTTTGTGATCCTGAGTAGCTGGCATCCCGTGCCACTAGACCAGACTAACATGTATGTGAAAGGTGCCAGAATATGCCACCCTAAGAAACATAACTTTGCTGGGCAGTGATGGTGCACATCTTTAATCCCAACACTATGGAGGCAGAGGCAGATGAATTTTCTTGAGTTTGAAGCCAGCCTGGTCTACACAGCAAGTTCCAGGGACAGCCAGTGCTATTACACAGAGAAACTCTGTCTCAAAACAAAACAAACAAAAACCAAAACAAGTAAGAGTAAGAAGAAGATGACAACGAAGAAGAAGAATAAAAAAAATTAAATAAAAAATGGAAAGCTGAGGTGGACAGAAATCTGTAGACCTTAGTAAAATAGTCCTAATTTTCCTTTACCTCCCACAGAGTTCTTTTTCACAGTTCCCTTTCCTGCCAGCCTACCACAGCTCCATTAGGGGTCACTGCTTCAAGCTCTTCAACTCATAAAACTTCATTCTACTTACGAAACATAAAACTCTTATTAAATAGATTTTGTTACTTTTCTATGCAAGTTAAATTTTGAGGCTCATACCAAAGAAACCAAAGAGGGTAGAATTTTGTCCTCTTATGTATTCTAATCATGCAGTTTTACTTTTTGTCAAAAAAAAAAAAACTCACTATAAATTTTATAAATGAAAATCTAGAAGCTACCCTCTTTTGTCCCATCAGTTTAGTCTAGCTTTATGTAAGGGAAGTATCTTACGCCTTTGTGGCCTCCAAAAATAAGGATATTTGGTGTTTTATATAAGGCTGCCTCAGGATGCTCCGCACAGAGGGTCTCTCTTCAGGTCTCCTGCTCAGCATTGTTCGGATCAGCTCTGCCAGCTCTGAGCTATAAACTTTTGGCATTGGTGGCAACTGCAAAGAATAACAATTCTGTAATTATGATTAATGACATTATGATACAAAGCGAAAACTGGCAGGGGTTTCCCAATACTGAGAAAGCATTATAATATATAAAACTATTAACATTTATTATTTATGTAAAGTCATGTATTTGCAAAAGTAGAAAACAGCTAGCATTTTAGTTTATAAGAAGTGTCTGTTCTGATTATAATAGTGAGCTGTAAGAATACAACAGCATTCACCTCAGCTCAGCAGTCCTGTCTGAAGACTCTGTCCTTCAGAGAGAAACACCAGTTTCTTTTTCAAATTTTATTTATTATTAGTATATGAGCATGTGTGCATTAATGATCATACACACATTCAAGGCAAGAACAACTTTTGAGTTGGTTCCCTCCTCCCACCCTCAGTTCTGGAATCAAACTCATGTCATTAGGCCTGCACTGCAAGCATCTTTACCCATTGAGCTATTTCTTTAGCCTAAGAGCACAAATAAGTTTTATGCACGAGAATATTCAGTGCAGTATTGGTCAGTAATTAGAAATAAAGTGTTTAAGTACAGAGGATTTAGAAGTAAGTTGTGCCACTGGGGTAGTCTGAATGTAATTGGCCCCCATAATCTCATAGGGAGTGGCACTATTAGGAGTTGTGGCTTTGTTAGAATGGGTGTGGCCTTGTTGGAGGAAGTGTGTCACTGTGGGGGCAGGCTTTGAGGTTCCCTAGGCTTAGGAAACCATCCAGTGTCTCAGTAGACTTCCTTTTGCCTGCAAGTCAAGATGTAGCCAGCACCACGTCTACTTGCATGACACCATGCTCCCTGTGATGATAATGGACTGAACCTCCGAGACTGTAAGCAAGCTACCCCAATTAAATGTTTTCTTTATAAGAGTTACTGTGGTCATGGTGTCTTTTCACACCAACATGCTTCCCATAAAACACTAGGCAGCTGCTTCAAAGTAGAAGGCAAATACTGACAGCTAAGCCAAAAATGCAGGCTGGGTCCCACCACCACGCACAGTGGGACTCCATGTGTTTCTTGTTTAGAGAACTGTGTGTAAGTACATACACACCCAGGTCTCTATCTGTTTCAAAGAAAGAAAAGAAAGGCCTTGGAATAAACTGCTAATCGTAGTTATCAAGAAGATGAAAATAGAAAACTTTTTATTACTTTTTAAAACTGAGTTCTTTAAATAGTATGTTGGAAAAAATTTTAAAGAGTTTCTATTTTGACTTTATGTGTATGGGTGTTTTGCCAGCATGCATGTAGATGCACCACAAGCACAGGATGATAGAGGTTGAAAGAGGGCATCGGACGCCTTAGGCTCTGCAGTTACAGGCAGCTGAGAGCTGCTATGCGGCTGACTGCTAGCATTCTTACACAGCGAGCCACCTCTCCAACCCCACTGTGTCCTTTAAAATATTTTCATTGAATCTTTGGATAATCTTTAAGCCACTACAAAGGGCAAGCAGCCTCAGGGAAATAACATGAAGGTAGTATTTCTGGTATAATTTCAACCACATTATATTTAATACCTTCTGCAGTTCTCAATCAGTCACTTGCAATTATGACAAGATCCAAAGAGCACATTCTAACAGCATGGAGTCACTGTAAACAGGGCTCACTCAACCCTGGGCTGCTGGGAGAGAGCACCTTTGCTACTTAGAGCACCTATACATCCTGCAGTCATTAGCAGGGAGACGTTTTCAAACTGCCAGCTTTTTGTAGTCAATCAGCTACTTGTACATATTAAATTAAGAGAAAATCAAACATGTCTCAACTTCAACCTTTTTCACAGAAGAAATCCTATATTCCTAATTCACCAACTGGTAGAAATGAGTATTAGTCAGTCAACCAAAATCATGAGTGAGGGCTGGGGACGTAGCTCAGTGATGGAGTGCTTGTTCTGCATTTGCCCCAGGTTGGACCGAGGTAGAATGCATACAACTGTAAAGGTGTATACTGAAAAAAAAATCAATGATCTTAATAATAGATATTTACAAAGCTGTATTATATAAACCTTGTTCAATTAGTTCTAAAATTTGTTTTACCTTTCCTTCAATAATCCGATAAACTAAGGAATTCATGTCTTTTGCATTAAAAGCGTGCTTCAGGGTGGCCATTTCATAGACACAGCATCCCAAAGCCCAAACATCAGACTACAAAAGAAGAACAGTACATGGTTAAATGTTGAATAGCTTATTCACATTTTCCCCTCAAAACAAAACATACATTTTCTTCCAAATGATTCATAGTTAATTCTGGTATCACTACTCGTATGGGCTCTGAAATCCTGATGTGCTCCCAGAGACAAGATCAGGCAATACACACCTTTACAGCTGTATGCATCCTACCTTATAGTTGTAGGGTTGGTTTGAGAACAACTCAGGGCTCATATAATAAGGAGTGCCAATGAGGGTGCTTGCCATGTCCCCGTGGTGCTCCAGCACTCGGGCAATGCCCAGGTCGCCCACCTTGATGATGTTTGTTCTTGTTAAGAAGACATTCTGAGTTTTCAGATCTCGATGAAGGATGTGTTTCTCGTGTAAATACTGAGAAGAGAGGAAACGTTTTCATTTTATGTAAATATACTAATTTATTTTCTCGTTTCTAGCTTTTTATATATATCACCAATAATTACTTGAGTTAAAGAGTCTTAGCTATCTACCAACCAAAACACTACTGTTCTATAAGCTCTAAAAGAACTACTTTACAACTTTCAAAGTGAGAAAAGTGAGTTCCAGGGGCTGGAGACGGGTCAGCTGGCAGAGTGCTTGCTACACAGCCTGAGACCCTGAGTTTAGATCACCAGCACTCCGTAAACACAGGCATGCTGGCATATTCCTAGCCCTGGGGAGGCGAAGACCAGAGGATCTCTGGAGCTCACTGCCACGTAAGTGCATTTCATATTCAATGAGAGACCCTGTCTAACACTTTCACATCTGGCTTCTACACACATACACCATATACACATATGTGCATATGCATGTGCACATATCTATGAACGGGTATACACACAAAATTAAGTTCACATATTAGTTATATTTGGTACCTCCTGCAATTATTTCCTGATGTCTTGACAATTGTATCATTTTTTATAATACCTGGATCCATTATAAACCAGGTATGGTGGCATAGGCCTATTAAGACCAATACTTGGAAGGCTCACAGAGGAGGACTGCTGTGAGTTTGAGATTATCTTGAGCTACATAGTAACTTCCAGGCCAGTCTAGACTACAGTGAATCCTTGTCTCCAAGAAACAAATAAAAATCTACAAAACTCCCATTGAAGGTAGAACAACTTATTCAAAGTCAGAGGTGCTCTCCTCTCAGACCTATGAAATCCAGACAACATTTAAGTACAACAGCATCACTCTTACCTCAAGAGAGCATGTGAGAATTTAAACAAGGTCAGTTAACTGCAGAAAAATACGCCCAAGGCCTGAGTGATACTTCAAAACCAGTCTTACACTTGCCGGGCGGTGCTGGTGCACACCTTTAATCCCAACACTCAGGAGGCAGAGACAGGCATGGATCTCTGTGAGTCTGAGACCAGTTTGGTTGACAAGAGCTAGTTCCAGGGCAGCCAGGACTGTTACACAGAGAAACTCTGTCTCAAAAAACAGTATCCCACCGGTGCAAGGCAAGGTTCGATGACAGAGAGAGCCGGAAGAAACAAGCTCCACCCGGAGCGGAAGCGAGGAGCAAACCTAGCCCTGGGAGCCAACCCAGTCCTGGGACACTGTGAGACCAGGATCGAGCCAACGACCTGACTCAGAGTCTGCGACCTTCACCGGAACCGGAGTGGGACTGACTCAGTTACCTAAGACACAGAGAGAACAAGCTCCACCAGAAGCAGAAGCCAAGAGCAAACCCAGTCCGGGACACGGGCAGATCACGATTGAACCAGCAACCAGATCCAGAGTCAGCGATCGCCACCAGAACAGGTCTAACTCCAAGCCAGGGACTTCTGCAAGAGGAGATCTAGACCAAGATTTACAGAAACAGATCAAAGCCAGCAGCCTAGGCCAAAGTAGAGACAGCAAACTCCAAGGGAACAGACCAAAGCACAGGAGCACAGAGCTATCTCCAGGAACAGGAATAACCAACAGGGTAACTAGAACTGTAACACTGACTGTACCACGAGGAAAACCATCTTAGCTTTGGATTCACTGGCACCTAGAAGATTATTCAACAGAATCTCAGACAGCCCCAACCACACATATTAGAGGAAAAGATGACTAGAAAAGGTAAGATCACATGCTACACCACAAAGAGCAACAATATACAAGTAAAACCTAAGGACCCTACAAAAGTAGGACCTGGACAACCAAATATGGATGAACCGGAAGAAAATGATGATCTAAAAAATAACCCCAAGAGAAATTCTTTTTTTTGTTTTGTTTTTCGAGACAGGGTTTCTCTGTAGCTTTGGAGCCTGTCCTGGAACTAGCTCTTGTAGACCAGGCTGGTCTCGAACTAACAAAGATCCGCCTGCCTCTGACTCCCAAGTGCTGGAATTAAAGGCGTGTGCCACACCACCCGGCTTGAGAATGTTTGAAATTCTTAAAGATGAAATGAGAAATTACCTTAAAGAAATGGAGGAAAAAACAAACAAAAAAATGGAAGATATCAGCAAATCACTTAAAGAAAACCAAGAAAAAGAATTCAAACATATAAAAGAAACTATTCAGGACTTGAAAACTGAGATAGAAAAAATAAAGAAAACACCAAGCCAAAGGAATTATAGAAACAGAAATCATGAGAAAAAGAGCAGGAACCACAAATGCAAGTATGAACAACAGAATACAAGAAGTAGAAGAAAGAATCTCAAGCAATGAAGATAAAACAGAGGAAATAGACTCATCAGTTAAAGAAAACATTAAATCTAACAAAAGCTTAACACAAAATATCCAGGATATATGGGACAACATAAAATGACCAAATCGTAGAATAAAAGGTATAGAAGGAGAAGAAGGTTCAACTCAAAGGCACAGAAAATTTATTTAACAAAATCATAGAAGAAAACTTTCCCTATCTAAAGAAAGATATGCCCATGAAGATACAAGAAGCTTAAAGAACACCAAATAGACTGGATCCAAAAAAAGTCCTCTCGCCACATAATAATCAAAACGCTAAACATACAGAGTAAAGAAAGAGTATTAAGAGCTACAAAGAAAAAAGGCCAAGTAACATATAAAAGTAGACCTATCAGAATTATACCTGACTTCTCAGTAGAGACAATGAAAGCCAGAAGGTCATGGTCAAGCATTATGCAGACATTAAGAGACCACAGATGCCAGCCCAGACTACTATACCCAGCAAAACTGTCGATCACCATAGAAGGACAGAACAAAATATTCCATGACAAATCTAGATTTCACCAATACCTAGCCACAAACCCAGCCCTACACAAAATACTAGAAGGAAAACTCCAACCCAAGGAACATGGCTACACCAACAAAAACACAGACAATCGATGATCTCATTGCAGCAAATCCCAAAAAGAAAAAAACACACAAATTAACATCACCAACGATGAAAACTAAATTAACAGGACATAGCAACCACTGGTCATTAATATCCCTTAATGTAAATGGACTCAACTAACCCGTAAAAAGGCACAGGCTAACAGATTGGATACGAAAACAGAATCCATCCCTCTTCTGCATATAAGAAACATAACTCAACCTCAAAGACAGACATCGTCTCAGAGTAAAAGGTTGGGAAAAAATATAACAATCAAATGGACCTAAGAAACAAGTGGGTGTAGCTATCCTAATATCTAACAAAATAGACTTCAAGCTAAAATCAGTCAAAAGAGACAAAGAAGTTATTAGTCACAGGAAAAATCCATTAAGAAGAAATTTCAATGCTGAACATCTATGCTCCAATACAAGGGCAATCTCATACGTCAAAGAAAAACTCCTAAAGCTTAAATCATATATTAAACCCCCACACTAATAGTGGGAGACTTCAACACTCCCCTCTCACCACTGGACAGGTCAATCAGATAAAAAATGAACAGAGAAATAAGAGAACTAACAGATGTTATGACTCAAATGGACTTAACATATATCTACAGAATATTCCACCCAAACAGAAAAGAATATACCTTCTTCTCAGCACCTCATGGAACCTTCTCAAAAATTGACCACATATGCGGTAACAAAACAAACCTCAACAAATACAAAAAAATTGGAAAAACCCAATGTACCTTATCAGATCACCATGCTTTAAAACTAGAAGTCAACAGCAATACCAAGTCCAGAAAACCCACAAACACATAGAAATTAAACAATGCTCATCTGAATCATCAATGGGTCAAGGAAGAAATAAAAGGGGAAACTGAAGACGTCCTAAAATTCAATGAAAATGACCACACAACATACCCAAATTTATGGGACACAATGAAAGCAGTGTTAAGAGGCAAGTTCATAGCACTAAATGCCTACATAAAAAAGCTGGAAAAATCCCACACTAGCAAATTAACAGAACAATTGAAAACTTTAGAACAAAAAGAAGCAAACTCACCTAAGCTTTAGGAGAACTAGACAGCAGGAAATAATCAAACTGAGAGCTGAAATCAACAAAATAGAAACAAAGAAAACAATACAAAAAATCAATGAGACAAAGAGTTGGTTCTTCGAGAAAATCAACAAAATAGACAAACCTTTATCCAAACTAACCAAAAGGCAGAGAGAGAATATCCAAATTAACAAAATCAGAAATGAAAAGGGGGACATAACAACAGACACGGAGGAAATACAGAGGATCATCAGGTCATATTTTGAAAACCTGTACTCCACAATATTGGAAAACTTAAAGGAAATGGACAACTTTCTGTATAAATATCACTTACCAAAATTAAATCAAGACCAGATAAGCAAATTAAACAGACCTATAACTGCTGAAGAAATAGAAACAGTCATCAAAAGTTTCCCAACCAAAAAAAGCCCAGAACCAGATTGCTCAGAATTCTATAAAACTTTCAAAGAGGAACTAATACCAATACTCCTCAAACTATTCCACATAATAGAAACAGAGGGAACATTGCCAAACTCTTTTTACGAGGCTACAATTATCCTGATACCCAAACCACAGAAAGACAATACTAAGAAAGAGAACTACAAACCAATCTCACTCATGAACATTGATGTAAAAATACTAAATAAAATACTAGCAAATCGAATCCAAGAACACATCAGAACCATCATCCACCATGACCAAGTCGGCTTCATCTCACAGATGCAGGGATGGTGCAACATATGAAAATCTGGCAACGTAATCCACCATATAAACAAGCTGAAAAATAAAAACCACATGATCATCTCATTAGATGCCGAAAAAGCATTTGATAAAATACAACATCCCTTCATGATAAAGGTCCTGGAGAGAGCAGGGATACAAGGAACATGCCTAAACATAATTAAGGCAATATAGAGCAAGCCAACAGCCAACATCAAACTAAATGGAGAGAAACTCCCAGCGATTCCACTGAAATCAGGAACAAGACAAGGTTGTCCACTTTCTCCAAACCTATTCAATATAGTTCTTTTATTTTTTTAATTTTATTTATTTATTATGTGTACAGTGCTCTGCCTGCATGTATCCCTGCAGGTCAGAAAAGGGCACCAAATCTCATTGCAGATGGTTGTGAGACACCATGTGGTTGCTGGGAATTGAACTCAGGACCTTTGGAAGAGCAGGCAGAGCTCTTAACCACTGATCCATCTCTCCAGCCCCAACAATATACTTCTTGAGGTCCCAGCTAGAGCAGTAAGACACCAAAGGGAGATCAAGGGGATACAAATTGGAAAAAAAGAAATCAAACTCTCACTGTTTGCTGATGATATGATAGTTTACATAAGTGATCCCAAAAATTCTAACAAGGAACTTCTACAACTCATAAACACTTTTATCAATCTAGCAGGATACAAGATTAACTCAAAAAAAAATCAGTAGCCCTCCTGTACACAGATGATAAAAGGGCTGAGGAAGAAATCAGAGAGTCAACACCCTTCACAATAGCCACAAATAGCATAAAATATCTCGGAGTAACTCTAACCAAACAAGTGGAAGAGTTGTATGATAAGAACTTTAAATCTTAGAAGAAAGAAATTGAAGAAGATACCAGAAAATGGAAAGACCTCCCATGCTCTTGGGTAGGCAGAATTAATATAGTAAAAATGGCAATCCGGGCTGGAGGATGGCTCAGAGGTTAAGAGAACTGACTGCTGTTCTGAAGGTCCTGAGTTCAATTCCCAGCAACCACATGATGGCTCACACCCATCTATAATGAGATCTGGTACCCAGAACACTATATACATAATAAATAAATTAAAAAACAAAACAAGCCAGGCGGTGGTGGCGCACGCCTTTAATCCCAGCACTCGGGAGGCAGAGGCAGGCGGATCTCTGTGAGTTTGAGGCCAGCCTGGTCTACAGAGCTAGTTCCAGTAGAGGCTCCAAAGCCACAGAGAAACCCTGTTTAAAAAAAAAAAAAGGCAATCCTACTGAAAGCAATCTACAGATTCAACGCAATGCCTATCAAAATCCCAGCAAAATTTTTCAAAGACCTCGAAAGAACAGTACTCAACTTCATTTGGAAAAGCAAAAAAACCCAGGATAGCCAAAACAATCCTGTACAATAAAAGAACATCTGGAGGCATCACAATCCCTGAGTTCAAACTCTACTACAGAGCTACAGTACTGAAAACAGCCTGGTACTGGCATAAGAACAGACAGGAGGACCAATGGAACTGAATAGAAGACCCGGATATCAATCCACACAT
>PVIU01031772.1:0-14356 GCA_004026605.1 Ondatra zibethicus
GTGTGTGTGTGTGTGTGTGTGTGTATGTGTGTGTGAGAGAGAGAGAGAGAGAGAGAGAGAGAGAGAGAGAGGATATGTGGAAACAGAACAAATAGGAAGATGGTAGATTAAAACTTAAACATATTATATTAAACATAAACGATCTAGAAAGATGGTTATTAGGGCTAAAAATAAACCAAGGTTCAATGATATGCCATCTATAAGAAACCCATTTTGATTATACAAACTCTGTATGTTGTGAATACCATTGGTTAATAAAGAAACTGTCTTGGCCTATGATAGGGCAAAAGAATAGAGTTAGGTGGGGAAAACTAAACTGAATGCTGGGAGAAGGAAAGAGGAGTTTAGAGAAACCATGAAGTCACCACCAGAGACATACATGCTGAAACTTTGCTGGTAAGCCACAGCCACATGGTGATACAGAGATTAATAAAGACGGGTTAAATTAAGATGTAATAGTTAACCAATAAGAAGCTAGAGCTAATGGGCCAAGGAGTGATTTAATTAATATAGTTTCTGTGTGGTTATTTTGGGAGTCTGAGTGGCCAGAAAACAAACCAGCAGCTTCCTACTACAGATTAACAATTTTAAAAAAGGAGACACATATACTGCACAACCTCAGAAGAAATCTAAGAAGGGTCCTTTTGTGTTAAATGAACTTCAGAATAAAGAATATTATTGCTCAGTTTATAAAGCTGTGCAGCAGTCCTGTCCCTGTAGGAAGTGAGTGGGCCTGGAGAGACAAGAAACAGACACCAATAGAAGTGAAAAGGGGGAAGTAAGATTTATATGTGCTGCTGAAGAGTTCAATGCTCATTTCCCAGTAGCCAAGAGACCATGTCAATAGCAAGCAATTAATAAGGAAGTAAGTGGTAAGAACTTGACTTAGATGACCTCTGGAACACACCACAGAACACCAGCAGAGCACATACTTCTTCCAAGACTGCTATGTACTTGGCTACAAAACAAGTTTCATCACAATGAAGAGGATTTAGGTCATGTGAAGTGTTCTTCTGGACCATAACTAAAGCAAATTTCAATCAGAAATCAATGACAGAAAGACGTGGTTCCTCAAGGACTGGTGAGCAGGCTCAGTCTACAGTACTGGCTTGGTAAGCGTGAGAACCTGACTTGGGATCTCCAGCACCTGCAAAAAGCCAGGCATGGCAGTGTGCACCTGTAACCCCAGTGATAGGGAGGTGGAGGCAGAGTTCCTGGAGCCTACCACTGTAACAGAATGGGTGAGATCCAGGCTTAATGAGGTACTCTGTCCAAAAATGAAGGAAGAGAGCTGTAGCAACTTGAACACACAGACACACACACACACACACACTCCTCGGATGCTTAGGAATTTAAAATGTACACTCTTGAATACTTTATGGATCAAAGAAGAAACCATAGTTTAAATACATTTAAAGGTGAATTAAAATTATACCAACATTTGTAGAATTCAGCTAAGGCAGCTCTTTGAGTAGACTGTATATTAATAAATGCTTCTATCACAAAACAAGAAGATCCTTAAATCATAGATCTGAGCTCCTAGGGACTGAGGTGTAGTTCAGTGGAAAAATACATCTTTACTATACAGGAGGCCTTGGGGTAAGGAGGATCTGAGAGTGCAGGCAAGGAGGAAATTAGACAAAGAAAAAAACACCAAAATCCGTGTAGGTAGACAGTATCAATCAAGATTGGACCTGGAAAGTGGGTCATTTGGTAGAGCATTTGCCGAGTGCGCATGAAGCCCTGATCAGGACCCTAGTACCACATAACCTGAGTGAGGTGGAGCACTTGGGTGGTACAGGCAGAAGGATCAGAAGTCCAAGGTCACCTTCACCCACAGAGAGTTTGGTATCAGCCTGGGCTGTGTGAGACACTGTCTCGAAGAAAAAAAACATATAAAGATAGAGCAGCAGCTAATAAAATTGAAGGAAGGAACAGAAAAAAAATTATTGAGACAGGAAGATGATTAAAGCAAACAGATAACTGGCACAGAAAAAAGATTATATTTACCAATATCAGAAGGGAAATCGGGAGCACTACTACAGTCCATATAGACACTTACAGGATAACAAAAGTACCTGAAGCAGTAGTTGATCTCTGATGAAATGGACAGACACCTTAGAAGACATCAACAGGACAGACACGAATTAAGTCTGCAGTTAAGAATGCTCTCACGAGGGCTGGAGAGATGGCTCAGAGGTTAAGAGCACCGTTTGCTCTTCCAGAGGTCCTGAGTTCAATTCCCAGCAACCACATGGTGGCTCACAACCATCTATAATGAGATCTGGTGTGTGTATGTTAACAGAACATTGTATGCATAATAAATAAATAAATCTTAAAAAAAAGAATGCTCTCACAAGGACATCCAGGCTTATACGATTCACTTGCAAGCTCTAGCACACACTTAAAAGAGAAAGAGTACTAATACTACACAAATTGTTAGGAGACAAAGAGTGGGGAACTTTTCATTCATTTTGTAAATCCAACTTTACCTTGATACCCCAACTAGAGGAAGACATTATAAAAAGTGAAATCTACGCACTGACATATACCATGAACTTAGACGTGGAAATAGTACCATCAAATGAAGCCAGTGACATTTTGAAAAGCTAATAGCACAGCATGATCAAGTGTGGTCTATCCCAGAAAACAACCCAAAAATCCTTCAGCAGATGAAGGGGTAGACAAGCCCTGCTGTGTCTGTGCTCTGGATAGGGATGGTTCAGCACTAAACAGGCTGGAGCTGCAGATCTATGCAGAAATTTAGATGAGTCTCCAGGGCATTTTGCCAAGCTAACACACACACACACACACACAGTGGCTAAGTACTTGCCTAGCATGCATGAAGTCCTGGGTTCACTCCTTAACACCACAAACAATTAAAAATAAAGCACACGCACAAGTGCATATACATACATACACACCTGCATGCACACATACAGACACACACACACACACACACACACACACACACACACACGTACATCCTGACCCTCCCGAAAGTTCCACATTGCAAGATTCCATTGCATAACATCACCGAATTAGATTATAGCCTTGGATGGCATTCCTGGCTCCCAGAGCTAGGAAGCGGGTGGCAATGGGATGGGGAAGGAGGCTCTAAAGGGGGATTGTGAGGGATCCCCAGAGTGAAGGAGAAACTCCGTATTTTGAATATGCCCAGGTTGATATCCTGCATCAGAAACTGTCCCCTAGGTTTTGTAAGCTTTACCACTGAAAGAATGTAGGTAAAGGGTAGATAGAGTTTCCCTGTTTCTTGTAACTGTATGAAACCACAATTATTAGAGAATAAAGTTTTAACTTTTAAAAAATCACAGAGGAAGATAATGACTATATCCACTGCTGCTAAAAGACTGCAAATAAGAACATTCATTTATTGCTGACAGGAATAGAAATTGGCATGACTGCTTTGAACTGTTGGCTGGCAAGATGGCTCAGTGGGTAAGCGTGCTTTTCACTAAGCCTCACTGCCTGAGTTTACTCCCTGGTACTCACACAGTGGAAGGGAAGGGAAGGGAAGGGAAGGGAAGGGAAGGGAAGGGAAGGGAAGGGAAGGGAAGGGAAGGGAAGGGAAGGGAAGGGAAGGGAAGGAGAGAACTGAAGTCTAACCTCCACACTCTTATACACAGGCACACACACATGCATGCACACACGTGCACATGCACACACACACACACACAAATAAACAAGTAAATGTAATTTTTAAAGTTCTTTCTCTCTTTTTTTTAAAAAAATGGGGAGCTTTTGTCTTTGCTCACTACCTCTCAACAAACCTGATTGTTAAGAGCCCAATGGCAGTGGACTGTAGGAGAGAGTGTGTGTCTAGGCATGGATGTGGCAGAGGGCATCAATGATATTCTAGAGGTCAACAAGAAAGGAGGGTAACAATGAACACCATTTGTCTAGAGCTTGGAAGAGTGAGACAGGGGCCGAGGGGTGCTGAGGGATGGTATGGGTGCCAGGAGTCATGGAGGAAGGGTCTGGGCACTGCTCCGCTGACCCCACGGAGGCCCATTTATGTAGACTAGAAGTTGTGCAGACTACCAGGATGCCTAGTTAGAACTGAGGATCCTTCTGGGAAAGTGTTAGGGTGTACAGCCTGGGAGAAGGTATGTATCCCACCCACAGTCCCCTGCCAAATGGCCCCATTCAAGCCACCGCTTGGAGGCATGCCTGCCCTGTGCTGTCACTTAGGCTGTGTTGGCCATGGTTCCTTCAATGATTCCTTGTTATCTATCTATACAGACCTAACTGCTGTCTGTTCCCTGGTGGGTGGCTTGGCTGAGTCCTTACATTGGTGCTGTGTTGACAGGGGTTTCTGTCCGGCCAGCCCCGCAGCTGTTTAGTCCCAAAGAAACACACAGAGGTCTACATTAATTTTAAACTGGTTGGCCTATTAGCTCAGGCTTCTTATTAATTTTTGTCTTATTAATTTAGCCACATGGCTTGGTACCTTTTATCAGTGAGGCATCCTCATCTTGCTTCCTCTGTGTCTGGCTTCCTCTGTGATGACTGCACACTGACTCTTCTTCCCAGAATTCTCCTGTTCTGGTTGCCTCGCCTATATTTCCTGCCATGTTAACCCACCTATACTTTCTTCCTGGCTACTGGCCAATCAGCATTTTTTTTAAAGATTTATTTATTTATTTATTTATCATGTATACAGTATTCTCAGTATTCTGTCTGCATGTATGCCTGCAGGCCAGAAGAGGGCACCAGATCTCATTACAGATGGTTGTGAGCCACTATGTGGTTGCTGGGAATTGAACTCAGGACCTCTGGAAGAGCAGGCAGTGCTCTTAACCACTGAGCCATCTCTCCAGCCCCCCAATCAGCATTTTATTAAAACAATACAATCAACAAATCTTTACAGGGTACGAGATCATTGTCCCACAGCAGCATTGTAGCTGTTCCCATCTTTGTTGGTGCACATAGGGTAGGTTCAAATGTTTCTGCAAATGCAGAGTGCTCTGTGAACTCCATAGGCTCCCCTGCCTGTGTGTTCTCACTGTGTGTCTTTTCTGCAGAGTGCTCCTCTGCATGTGCCCTCACAGGGCACCCCCTTGCATGTGTTTCTCACAGGGTGCTTTCCTGTGTGTGTTCCTCACGATGTATTCCTCTCAAGTGCTCCTCACAGGGTGCTCCTGCATATATGCAGCTTCCATCCATCCATCTAACCCTCTATATACACAGCAACCTCCCTAGCTACAGGCACCCTGCCCTCCTTCCCCAGGCCCAACAGAGTGCTTCTCTTATTGTATTCATATTTGCTGCCTCCAGCTACACAGTTCCCATGAGCACACATAACCTGCCATTTCCCACAACACCTTCCATGGCAGATATTGTCTTTTGAAAATCCAGTGTGTAAAATCAATTAGTTCCCATTACAATCTGGAATTCTATATTCTTTTGAAAAAGCAACCAGTGCCTGGGCTTGCTTGTCATCATTAATAAAAGTCCCTGGAGTCCCTTTTGTCCCACTTTCCCAGACCTGACCACAGATTTTTAGTCCCTTTGGTGGTCAATATTTCATATACCCATACCAAATAAATAAATATAAAAATGTTTTAAAGAAGAAGCATGGAGAAGAAGTAGGCAGAGCATGTTTGTGGTTGAAAGGTGGGTAGATGGTCTCACCCAGGGGTCACACAGATTGGAGACACAACTTAATGCATGGAGGAAGCAGGCCAAGTCAGTGTCCAAGGAACAGTGTTCTGGACAGAGGGAACAGCAGTTAGAAAGACCCTGGGATCACATCCCAGGACACCGAGTCACTGTGGTTGAAATGAAGTCAGTCACCCCTTGCCATCACCAGTGGCTCTAGAGTATACCTCTAATATACCCCAAGCTTGCTTGTCTCACTGTACCTCTATGGCTGTCACTTGAATTCAGATCACCACTCTCTCCATCTGCTGAAGTCTCTTCCATTTTCACTCACCCAAACACACAATTTTTTTTCATCCATCCTCCCCTCCATACAGCAGCCAGAGTCTTCTGACTATGAAAACTTGAATTATGATTTTGTTGTTGTTGTTGTTGTTGAGACAGGCTTTCATCTGTAGCTTTGGAGCCTGTTCTGGAACTAGTTCTTGTAGACCAGGCTGGCCTTGAACTCACAGAGATCTGCGAATTATGATTCTTAATCTATCATTTCTTCTCCACAGAAATTGTATGCTCTTTGCAATAGGAATTGCCAATGCCTTTTGTTAGACTGGACCCATGCACATCATTGTTTTGTTGATGAGGCACTTGGCTGTGTGTGTTCCCTTGGTAAAGGAAACACTCATGAACATGATACACTAGATAGGGCATTAGATGAACTTGTGTAGTGATCTTGGCTCTTTATGTATCTCCATGTTCCATGAGACAGGCATCTCTTGGTAACCACTGGACACAGATGATAATTAAATGCAGAATATCCAAGACCAATTATGAGGTGACCCACAACCACCCCCAGCTGATGACCTTTGTTGAGTAAGAGAATAAATAATCAATGTTGAGGCCACTGAACTTAAAGGGTTGTTACAGGGCATTATTGTAGCAATAGCTGCTAATAAATGTAATATTATATAGAAACTAAGACATAAGCTCTGCACTGTAGCCTGGAAAACCTGCCTGTCCCCTTTGATCTCATGTGAGTCATTCTGCATTCTTTACACAGCATCTCAGCCTCTGCTTCACTCTCAAAGATGCCACCAGACACTGATGATTCCCAGAAGCCTCTGTACAGGAACACAAATTCTCTGCCTAGAAATCTCTTTTTTTTTCTTGATTCCTTCAAGGTCAGTTCTGGTTTTAAATGTCTGTTAAATATCACCACCTTAGAGAATGCGGTCAATTTGGTGTAAAGCTCACTGTCTTCCACAGAACGTCCTGCTTTCAGTAATTATTTTTAATGGCATTGACTGGCTTAACTCACGACACCTGGAAATATCCAACCAAAGTTTACTCACTGAAAAGGCTCCTGAGACTGATGAACCTCAGCAACATGGGCTGGGAGTATAAGAGGAGCACAGACTAGGAAACAGGAAAAGAGGCATCACTACAGGTCTTACAGACTTACAAGTAAGTAATGAGCAGATAATAGACTTACAAGGGAATGATGAGTGGATAATATGGATAAGCCTATGCTAATAAATGTAAAATTCAAAAGATATGGATAAATCCCTGAGCAACACAACTTTACAAAGTAGATTCAAGACACAGACAATCTGAGTAATATTTTATGATTAAAACTGGAACCCAGAAGTTAAACTCTTTTCACCAGAAGAGAAGCTGCAGTAGGCTCAGGTGACTTTACTGGTAAATTCTCCCTATTTAAGGAAGTTTTATCTATCTATCTATCTATCTATCTATCTATCTATCTATCTATCTATCTATCTATCATCTATCTATCTATCTATCCATCCATCCACACACAGAGAAGATTAGATAGATAGATAGATAGATAGATAGATAGATAGATAGATAGATAGATAGATAGATAGATAGAAATCCGAGCACTTCTCAACTTGTTTTATGATGCCAGTACAACTTTGATATAAAAATTGGTCTAAAATATTGAAAATCAAAACCAGTGATACATAAAATGCATAATGTTACAATCAAGTGGGTTTGTTTCAGAGATGCATTTTAAAGATAATCACAAAGGGTGAGAGAGATGGCTCAGCAGTTAAGAGCTCTTGCTACTCTTCCAGAGAATATGAGTTTGGTTCTTAGGCCCCATGTCAGGTGTCTCACTTGGAACTCCAGCTCCAGGGCATCTGACACCCTCTTTTGGTCTTCATGGACATGCACGTGTGTGCATACACACACACACACACACACACACACAGAAAGACAAAATCTTAAAAAGAGATAATCATTTAGTTTTCCTCTTTTCCTATAAATGTCCTAAATGGTAGTGATTGCATGCTAACCAATCTTGCATTACTGAAATAAACCCAAACTCCAAGAGGACATCATTCTGAGTGGCTCATGCATTCCTTATCATCAATCTGGTCCTAGCCAGTCACTTGGTTACTCTGCTCTGCCCACATGATTCTATGCTCTCCAAACACCCTGGGCAAGGGCCTGCCTTGGTTCCACAGTACTTGTTCCTCTGCTGATAGACTGGCCCATGTACCTGCATACTGACTCTCACTTTCATTCCTCAGAAGCCATTTGCTCAGAGCAGTTTAGCCACCTGCCCTAAGCTTCTCCAAACCAACCCCTGACCATGTGTAGTGTCCTCCCCTGCTTCTATCTGAAACCGTATCCACAACCCAACACATGAAACAGTGTCTGTCTTCAGAGCAAAAGAGTCACAGGACAGGGATTTGGGCTGTTTTTACACCATGCTGTCTCCAGCATCTAGAACAGCACCTGCCACATGGCAGGCATGCTTCACACTACTGGCAGAGTGAATGAATGCTCCATACCATTTATAGCAAAAACCCACTCATCAAACACGAACTGGGAACCTGCAGTGCTGGGAATACACAGCTGCTCAGACCCCATCTTCCCCTTACAGCATGGGAGGATGGGCCACCCACGTAGTTGACTTTTGCCATCTGAGGCAACCGAGTCTTTAAGTTCACAGCAAAGGGTGAGTTAGAAATACTAAAGCAATGGTTTCCAGTGAGAATTCAAGTTGATATTCACTGGGCTCTGCTTATTGTTTTCATTGGTCAACACATAACTTTGTATACAACTTTAAAAAAATATTTTAAAATTATATATAATCCTAAAGTTTAAGTGTGTTTGTGTTCATGTGTTATGTATGTGTACATGTCCATGGAGGCCAGAAGAGTGTGTTAGACCCCAGAGCTGAAGTTGCTCGCGGCTGTGAGCTCCCAGACATGGGTGATAGGAACCACGTTCTTTGGCTAACAGTATGAAGTTTTAACCACCGAGCCAACTCTCTAGCCCCTGACAGACATGCAATGTTTGTGTACATGCTATATACATGTTTATATGTACACTGTGATCCATTGCTTCCTAACAAACATATTTGCAATCCCCTAACCTGACATAGGGCCAGCAGCCATAGCATGTTCTCTCCATAGGGGACCTTGCAGCCTTCTGTACTTAAAGACTCCAGACACCCTTCATCACTGCACTTGGAGACCATTTTAAACAGAAAAACCACCAAGGAAATGCACAAACAGATTCAGACTGTGGCACTAAGACCACAGAACGTAATCATTTGGGCTACCAAGATAGGGACCAGAACACAGAGGTACTGGGCTGAGAACATTCCCTGGCGTGACTCAGGCTCTGGTGTATGTGGATGCCCTGAGACTGACTCAGAGCATTGGTGAGTCTGCTGGCACCGAATCTGCGCACTCTGAGGCTAGCCAGATCACACGCAGTTTACTCGGCACAAATGGGCTCAGACCAGAAGAGAAGTTGGAAGATGGAAGAGATTGACAGAGAGATTGCTCTTCATTACAGAAGGAGCCAAGGTAAAGATCATCAGCCTCAAACACCAAGGAAGACCTGGCTGAGCAGAGCAGACTTGGCTCCCTGAGTTGCCAGGGAGATGATTTCCCCTCCTGCACCCGTTGTTCCCTCTGCCTAACACATTTGCAATCTGCTAACCACGCCTGGTTTGAGTGACTCGAGTTGTCAGGTCTGATTTTGTTCTCTGAAAGTCGATTCTGATTTTTAATTCCTCCTCCTTGCTCTGTGGAGCTGACAGCTCCCCACAGCCCTCACTGCAGCCTGGGGAGATCTCGAGAAAGCGAGGCCGCCTTCACGAGTGAAGGCACTGATGTGAGCTTCCCTGACAGCTTGGACTAATTGTCTTGTCTCTGCTCATGACACTAACAGTATTTACATGGGAACGGCTAGGGTTTTACAGCTCCGAGCCACCTGAAATCTTCACCCTCCAATAGCTATGCTCAGCGGTTGCCAAGGCAACAGCAGGGGATGAGAGGGGTGGGAGTATCTCAGCAGGACCCCTCTGCAGTGGGAGCTCTTTCCCCACTTGCCTGTATCAGCAACCAGGCCAAAAGGCAACAAGAAAGGCATGGGCTTTGCAGATATTATTTACTTATTTATTTGTCTATCCTTTTGTTTATTATTGTTATTATTATTAGTGATATAAGTATCACCATGTGGCTCCCTATAGCTAGCTTTGAAGTCTCTATGTAGATCAGGCTGGCCTCAAGCTTCCAGAGATCTGCCTGTCTCTGCCTACCAAGAGCTGGCCAATTTGTTTTTTGAGAGCTAGTTTAGCTAGATGGACGAGCCAGTGAGACCCTGGGATCTCTCTGTCTCTACCTTCCCATCACTGGGATGACAAATCCATGCCATTACATCCAGCTTTTTAGACGCGTGTCAGAGTTGAACTCGGGTCCTCACAATTGTGACATAGTCACTCTAACCTACTGAGCCGTCTCTCCAGCCCTGGGTTTCCCTGTTCTCAGCAGGGACATAGTTTAGGAAGTGGTCTGCAGAATGGCCAGGTTCTTGCAGTGCTCAGAGGTGTATGTAGCTTCTGATATCTTGACTCTCATTTTTGGTGTCTAATGCAGCCTGTCAATCAATATTCATTTACTGAGCATCTATGCCTCCAGCTCAGTGCTAGCCCTGGGGAGGCGCTCCTGACCCTACTGACACACATGTGGAAATGAAAGTAACCCTCTGCGTGTGCTGCTCCAACTCACTTAAGACAAGAAGCAGGTAGGGGAAATTTAGGGAGCAGGAGCTGCAGGAAGGCCTACCCCAGCTCAGGTGTCCTGGGAAAGCTTCCGGCCGAGGCAAGAGGAGGAAACAGGACCTGGCAGTGTGGAATGGTGAGATAGAGGAAGCCTTAGCCAAGGCCCCATGGCAAGAGGGGCATGCCTGTGGAGGCCTTAGAGATAATCTCATGATACCCTGCTACTGTTTTATAGATAAGAAACTGAAGTGTGGCTTGCTCAGGGTCCCACAGTAAGGACCAAGGGGGCATTGGCTCCTGGGAACCCCTGCCCTGTCTTTGCCTTGCTCTCCAGCCAACCTGATGGCTCACTAGTTCCAAGTCCCTTGGCTTTGTTCTCCATCACAGGCAACTTACAGGATAGTTCCCGAAGGTCTGGGTAAGAGGGAGACTGCAGTGCGAGGAAGCAGGCTGCCTCGGCCACTGCATTTCCCAGGTTGGGCCAACACGCCAGCAGGACCAGGCATGTGTACCGCCTTCTCCTCCCAAGACTGAGCCTATGCTTTCCTGCCACAGTCCCACCAGTGGTGAGATGGCGTGTGTGTGTGTGTGTGTGTGTGTGTTGGGGGGGCACTGTGCAAACTTCTGGTCCCTCCTTCAGTGGTGAAGTGCCATTCCCTGTTGGGAGACCTTACTGAAGGCCCCTGATGGACTTGGGAACCCCAATGCTAAAGGGACTGAAACCCAGCCGATTACACACAGAAGCAGCCTCCTTGCTCAGCTTACAAGCAGCACCAGTGAAGGCCTCCTTTCCCAAGGATCACCCTGACTCATTCTTGGGCCTTGTAAGTTTCCGTAACGTCTGGAGATCCCCCTTCCCCACAGGAGGAAATGGCCACCGAGGGTGCCACGGCCTCATAGGTGTACCAGAGCCTGACTCATACCTATTTTACCCCTGGGAAAGAAAGCAGACCCCCCCACCCTGAGTCCTGGGCTCAAGTGCTGACTGACCCAGAGGTTTAGCTTCTCCATGTGCATTTATTATGGGGTTAGCAGGCTGCTAACCACCCTGCAGCCTATCCCATGGTACTGCCTAGGAAGATGAAGTGGAATCCCAAACCCCTCCCCCGTCCAGGCCCCCCCACGCACACATGTACACACACACACACACACACACACACACACACAGAATATTGTGTTGCCTGTGAGAACTGTCCCATGCGTGGCTCCTGACTCAGGCTGATGGTCCCACAGAACTCTCATAGAGTTTTGCTGTTTGACTGAAAGAACATACAAGGAACCTGGGAGCAATTAAAGGAGACGCCATCAGAAGCCGGCCCAAAGATAACCCATTCAATGAGATAGAAATGAAATGACATAACAGGGCAGGCTGGGGGTGCAGGGTCAGAGGAGGGGAACATTCCAGAACCCAGGATCACCCATAGGGACTCCATCCCAAATGTGAGCCACTGTGAAGCCAGGCAAGCCCTGGACATGGTGCTCTCTCTAAATGAGTCTTTAATAATTCAGTTACACAAATTGAGCGTAATTAAATTGTCCCTGTTGAAAATGCGCTGCCGCACACATGAATGATGAAATCAGGATCCAAAGGCACCGCAGAGGAGACGATAAGGTAATTTTCCACTTGTGCTAAGCAAGCTGGGATCTTCAAAATGCCATTGTGCAGAGCGGCCACCTGGGATTATTAAAGGGCCAGTTCTCTGTGCGCAGCCACTTTTAGTTGCTGTCCTCTCTTTCCCTTTGGCTGTAGCCTATGGTCTCCCTTCTGGCACGGAGAAGTAGGGAAAGGGTCTGCTGAAGGTCTTGGCAGGGGCGACTCACAAGCCTATCTCGACTGACTGAGCTCAGCTTCTAATAGAGATGTCCCAGAAGCTTGGAGGCGCCACAGAAGAACTGACCTTGGCCCAGCGGCCCCAGACTCTTCCACCCATGCCCCCCTCCCCCATCTCCTTCCTTCGCCCCCACTGTACCCTTTTTAGAACACAGAGTCTCAATCAAGTGAGCTGTGACAGACTGTGGCAGTACACGAGTGTACGATGGCCCAGATGATGAGTTAAAAAGGAAAAAGGAATTTGTATGTCATTTTGTTCCTGTTCGTTTGGGACAGGGAAGCACACACACTTGGACTGTCCCAGAACTCACTGCGTAGCCAAAGGTACTTTCAACTCCTGATCCTCCTGTCCTCACCTCCTGAGTGCTGGTATAGTTCAGTTGACAGTGTTCACCTAGCATGCACAGGGCGCTGGGGTCCACCCCAGCTCCTAACAAACCAGATGCCGGTGGTGTTGTGTACCCTCAGTCTGGGCACTCAGAAGGTAGTGGCAGGAGAATAAAGAAGTATTTCCAATTTATTTTAAATGTCTGGATCTAGGGTAGTGATGCAAACCTATAATCCTAACTTTCCAGAAACAGAGGCAGGAAGATTACCAGTTCTAGGCCAATCTGGACTACATGGTAAGACCCTGAGAGAGAGAGAGAGAGAGAGAGAGAGAGAGAGAGAGAGAGAGAGAGAGAGACTGAAGAATTTTCAGAAATCCCCAACTTCAACACAAGTTTCCTTTGCAACAGGAGAGAAGGCTAAGTTGGTTTTATGACCTATAACCCCTGCCTCTCAAGTAGTCCTTTCCTTGTTTGCATTTCTTGTTGGCCCCCCAGGGCATCTACGTACAGACCGCTATTCTGCTACTCAGTCATTCCACAAAACAGGGACACTGTGGCCCAGAGAGGGAAAGTGATCTGCCCAAGGTCACCCAGCAAGTTAGTTCCCCAGTCAAGACTAGAGCAGGAATGACTGCCCCATGTCAGATCTGCTCCTCCACAGCCTCCACAGTCTCGTAGGGGTTGTGCTGGTATCCTGGGTCTCCTCTCTTGACTGTTCAAGGCAGCGATGGCCTCCTTCCTGGGTTCTCTGGCTCCCGCCCCCAGCCAGCGGGCATTGCGGTAGGAAGGGGGATCTGATCTCATTCTGTCACTCATGCCCCAGTGCTGAGAAGAAAGAACATTCTGGGTTGGCTCCGTGCAGCCTTAGCCTGCTTGTGCACCTCCCTGGGTCACTCATCTCTCCCTCTGCCGGCCCGCTGGCTCTTCCCCAAACACAGCCCTCTGCTCTTCTGCTTAGCTTGCAAGGTCATCCCTTTGACTCCTCCAGGCAGCCTTCTCTGAGCGCTGGCCTCTGTCCTGGTCCCAGCCAAGGTAAAGCAGCTCTGTTTGTCCTTTGCCACTCTATCGCCCCTTCAAGTCCTTGCCTCACTCCCCTTCTGGCCTAGTGGTTGGAGCATCCACTGGGCTCTATGGAGACGCCGCACAGAGCTAACAGCCCTTCAGGTAAACAGAGAGAGCAACCACAGCAAACCAGTCCCTGGGTCTATGGAGTTTATGGCAGAATCCAGCTGGGGTCAGGAGCCCCCAGGGTCACCCACACCACCTATGGATGAGGGACTTCGAGCAGAGGCCATCCAGGGTTCTAGATTTTGATCATTCGTGGGGGAGTTTTCTCCTGGCCTGTTGCTCAAGCCAGTCCCCAGCCTCCTCCCCTCTGCTGCCCTTCTCTACACTCCCCACCTCCCACTGTCACTCTCCAACTGGAAAACCCCGAGCCAGCCTTGTTTGGTGTCCTCCCCTACCTTTCTTGAGCAGAAGGAGTTTCTGAGCCTCTAGGGTTTCCCTGCATACCTGCACACCTCCACCCCACAG
>PVIU01031773.1:0-14386 GCA_004026605.1 Ondatra zibethicus
GGGGGAATCCCTTGTGCAGCAGCTAGGTATATAAGGACTTCCCCAAAGTTGAATAAACGACATTCGGCTGATCTCCTTTCGAATGACCCAGGTCTCTTGTGTGTTCTTTCAATCTCCAGGCCCTTGCCCGGCTCGCATATGGTACAGTGGTGCGTGAACTGTACCGAGAGGGTAACACAGAATCGGGTGTTACATCCCTCTATCTCTCTGACATTGTTGAAACATTACCAGCCATTAGTTTTTTTTTTTTTTTAAAGAATATGTGTTTATTTATTATCATGTGTATGTGTGTTATTTCATGAGTTCATGTGCACCACATGCACTGTGGAGGCCAGAGCAGGACATCAGATCCCCCTAGAATTAGAGTTGCAGGTCATTGTGGGCCACCATGTGGGTGCTAGGAGATTAACCCTAGTCTTTCACAAGAGTAGCAAATGTTCTTAATCACTGAGACATCTCTCAGGCCCCTAGTCTTCGTTTTTTGTACCTTTGGACAGCTAACTCTTAAAAAGTTTCTTAATTTCAAGACATTTTAGAAGATATTCCCTGAAATAACAACATTCTCCTGAATATCCTTCCTAAACAGTAAATCAGCATTGCTATAGTACTAATATCCAATACACAGACACTAATTCATATCAAAGGCTAGGAATGAACCTTTAACAACCAAACTTCTTTCCAGTGTCTCCCTCGTAGTGGCATTTCACTTGTAGTTTACTAAATAAAGTTTTCCAGAAGATCAGAAAAGTAGAACAGCCACACTGGTCACAGCCTTACAGACCAGGAAGCAATGGCACACACTTTTAATCCCAGTAGCCACACTAGCTTGCCATAGAACCCAGGCAGAAGTGGTGCATGCCCTTAATCCCAGAACTAGAGAGGATTATAAAACAGGAGGTGACAGCTCTCAGTCTCAGCCTCATTCTGAGGTTTCCTGGAGGCAGAATCACCATTTTTGGACTGAGGTCAAGGTAAGAGCCAGTGACTGACTGCTTTGCTTTTTTGGTCTTCAGGTTGAACCCCAATATCTATCTCTGAATTTTTATTTGTCGTACTTCACTCCCTACACTACATTTCTTGCAAAAGGAATTGATTCATGCAACACCTTGCAGACTGATCTCTCTCTAGCAAGAACAGTCCTTCCTATTCCTGACATATCCCTACTTCACATTTCTTCCAACCTGTGTTTAATTCATTCAACCCCTTGCCCCCTTGCAGTTTGAGACTTTTTTTTTTTTTAAGCAAAGACAGTCCTATTCCAAATGACATTGAGCATCATGGGTGCGGTAACTCCATATTTTGTTTGGAGTCTAGTTTTTAGCCCATCCCATTAAGCCCTACTAAGTTCTACTTTTAGAACCTAGGGTTTTGTTGTCTATTTCCTATGCTTGAGGCTGGAGTCAGAGAAAATGTCCCATGTTTTGTCTAATAGTGAAAATCTTTAAAATGAAAATGCATGATCTACTGCAAATATGTTCATAGAGATACCTGCACTGAAACTCAATTCTTACATTTTTAACCTATATTATACAACCTTTGCAAGTTTCCGTATCCCATGTGTAAAATGAAGCACCAGCTTAGGCAAGGCATTGAAGTCACATGGTTTTAATATGTGAAAAGACATTTTTACTAAGTGTCTTGATAATGTATACTTTCCAGAGAAACTGATCTTCACTAAAAAGTGCCATAAAAACTGACAGATAAATATGGTTTCATATGGTACACTAACTGAAAAAATCCCATATGGTTAATTCATAATATTCCTCATAGGAAAGAGTTGGGAAGTCAAATTATAATAGCTGGTTGCCTATTGGGTCTGGAACCAATATATCCCACTGGCTATTTTGATCTCCTTAACATAATACCTAATAATGTTTGAAGGTCTTTACATTCTCTATATGTTCAGAAATTGAAAGTTTCTAGTTATCATTTTGGGAAACTCAGATTTACTGCTTTATAATCAACATCAGTTTTCATGTTTCTGCAGGTCATCCCTCTCTCCATACTAAACCCTCTTTCATTTCCAAGTCACGTGTATGTGTGTCTGTGTGTATATTACATATATGACAGAAATAAAGATTACACATATGACAAAAATGTAAAAATATTGGCTTTCTTGATTACTCTCTCTAGTTCTTTCTTCATTCAAATCCCTTTGTTCCCCACACAACTTCCCCTACTTCCATGTCTATCCCATATTTATTGTAAAAATGTAATTTTTCTATATGTGAGAAAAATTATGTCTTCCCAGGTCTGGTGGGTTTTTCATTTGGATGTTTGCTTTGTTGATTTTGTTTGTTTTGCTTTCTATTGCTGTTTGTATTCCAGCAAATAACAGAGTTTCAAATGAAACTCCATTGTGCCTGTGTGTGTGTGTCTGTGTATGAGTGAGTTTGTGTGTGTGTGTGGCATTTTCTTTATCCAATAATTTGTTCATATACATATAGGCTAGGCCCATAGCTTGACTATTACAAAGAATGCTGTGATGAACATAGATGGGTAAGTATGAGTTGTCCCCTGACTTACGTTTTTTTTTTTTGTATAGGCTCAGAAGTAGTATAGCAGTATTGTATAGTAATTCTATGTTTAGTGTTTTAGGGACCCACAATACTGATATTTCCATCATAAGTATGTAAAGTTCTCTTTTTCCTTATGTTATTTGTTTCTAACAAAATTTATATAACAGAGATGATGAAATATGTAATCATGTCAGTTAATGATGAGAACATTGACTGAGAACTATATCATTATGTGATTTTGTCATACAAATAAACAATACACTTAGGTGAATTTAAATCCTCTTGTAGACTTTGCCTATATGATATGTTCTGTCATATAGGTAGGGGGTCCAACATTAACCAAAATGTCTCTATGTGACCCATGACTATATCTGATTATGTGTTCATGATGATCTTAAATGAAGTTGTAATTTGGCATGAGGTTCTTTCCTGTGATGACTTTGTAAAAGCTAGAAGACAGGGTGTGAAATGGTCAAAGGAGTGGACCATAATGGTAAAACAAAATTAAGGTGAATTCTGCTCAACACACAGCAGGAAATTGAAACCCTTGTTCAATAGCTTGCTGCCCAAAACCATCAGAGCCTGCAAGCTGATCCTTCCCTAAGAGAGCTTTAGTTGAGACTGTAAGCCTAGATGACATTTCTATTACAGCCTGTGAGACCTTGGAGCACAGAACCTAGCTCAGCCATACATAGTACCCCACTCACAGAAAGTACAAGACAATCAACATGCGCTTTTTAATTCTTTTTCTTCTTGCTTTTTGAAGCAGGACCTCTATGCATAGACCTGGCTGTTCTAGAACCTACTATGTAGACAAAGCTGGCCTTAAACTCACAAAGATACACCTGTCTGCCCCTGCCTCTTGAATGCTGGGATTAAAGGCATGCACTCACACAACAAACACATGCAGATTTTAACCACTGAGTTTGTGGGCCTATGTTTCATAGACATAGCATAGTAATACACTATGAGAGTTCTCCCTTGTTAATATAATATGAATTTCCCAAAGCCATTAAGTCTCCATAAAATCTCAGAGCAAATACATTTATGTAAAATCTCTTCTACCCATGGTCAATATCTTAGTTAGTGGTCCACACTAAAGGTAGTTAAATAGAGTTCAACCAGACTAAAGTCTTCTTAAAGAAAAATTAAGATTTAACTTTATAAGCTAAGAATAATAAAAAGCTGCCTCCTTAGGAGTTTGGAGGTGGCATGACCAAAGTACTGGTTTGAAAAAGTAAAGAGGAATATCATGAACTTATAGGAAGTGACTGAAACAGTCCAGTGAATAATGACAGCCTGGATTAATGTGACGGCAAAGAAAATGAAGAAGACATGGAGATAACTACACACAGAATACTAACATTATCTCTCATTATATCTTAAATACTCCATCTCTGGTTTTTGATGTGGAATTTCCTTCTATATGCTGTGAATATGTTTTGTTACAGTTGGTTAATAAAGAAGTTGTTTGGCCTATGGCAGGGCAGGATACAGCTAGGCAGGAAAACCAAACTGAATGCAGGGAGAAAGAAGGCAGAGTCAGAGAGTTGTTATGTAGTTGCTGAAGGAGAAAGATGCCAGAACCTTACCAGTAGGCCACAGCCTTGTAGTGATACATAGATTAATAGAAATGGGTTAATTTAAGATTTAAGAGCTAGCCAGAAAGATACCTAAGCCATTGGTCAACGAGTGTTGTAATTAATATATATATTCTGGTCTGGGCAGTTGAGAAATGAATGAGCAGTCTCCACTTACAGATTTTATTGTTAATTTTTGAGATAGGCTTTCACCATGTAACTTGCATTATTCTCTGTGCAGACTAGGCTGGCCTCAAACTCACAGAGATCTGTCTGCCTCTATTTTGTGAGTGCTGGGATTAAAGGTGTGTACCACTATGCCTGCCACCATCTCTCTATTTTAGAAATATTTCCCAATTTAATTATAGTTACTTAGAGAATCTTATCAGCTTGTGCAGGAAATATGCATGGTTAATAAACTCCCTGTACTATTGTGCATGTGAAAATTTTAAATTATAAGCTTCCATGTTATAACTTCTGTCTGAGAACAGCTTAGTTCCCTCATTTGACCTCTGATTACCTGTCCAGTTACTTCAGCAAGTCTAGGAGTAGTTTTCAGGACTCTTTTGGGTAAAGTTGTTGGAAACTGTTGGGCTATGGTGGCTTTGAAGAAGAATGAGGTATGATGCATTTAATCACTAATAACACAGCTGGCTTAGTATTGAGGATTCCAAGATTTTTGTGTTCTCTAGGTGTGAGCTTTGAGTGGCTCTCCACTTTCATTTTCTTTAGAAGGGCACAAATAATAACTGCAGTTCCTTTGAAGGGTGACAAGAACCCATGGGCTCATGGGAAAAGCAGGGTATCTCAGAGACTCAGTGATAAGGAGGTAGAAAGGGTCTTTTTCAGAAGCTGGGATGATCCCTACAACCTTCTCTCTGCATTATCAGAGAGTTCAGAGTGGAAACTTCTTGATTAAGTCTGCATTAGAAATCGAAGTCTCTTTGTTCTGAGTGATTGGAATCATGCTACAGAGAAGGTAACTTTCTCTTTGGAGCCTGCATTCTATAAGTTCATCTGGGAAGTCTGAAGTTCCCAGTTATATAGGGTACCACCCAGGCTACAATGAAACATTGTCATCATGGTCATCTCTATACCACATATAAGCCTTTCTACTACCACAACAACAACACACAACACACACACACACACACACTTTGACTTGGACTTACTGGCAATCTATTCTATTAGAAAGCTGGAATAAGAAACAAAACAAAACTTGTGTTCAAATTTGTGTCTAAGCTACTACCTTCCTTTAAGTGAGTGAATTCATTTTATCTTTAATTTATACTAAAATCTCCCTGGATATATGAATATTACATAGGTTTTTGTTAAAGACAAATCATAAAATGAGGATCATGTGACTCTCCACCACCAGATATTTTTCAAAGATTTATTTGTGTTTGAGTGTGGGTTAATGGGTCTGCACATTATGTATGCAGATGTCTGAAGAGGCCAGAAGAAGACATTGTATCCTCAAGAGTTGGAAGTACAGATGGTATAAGCAACCCTGTATGAGTGCTGGGAACTGAATTCAGGTCCTTTGAAAGGTCAGTAAATGCTTTCAGTCACTGAGTCATCTAGGCTCCGGCAGATGTCCTTTAAGTGTTCTGATGGTATTCTAAACATGATCCATAATGGGTGAGTAGATTAATAAAACACATGCACACAAACACATCGCTTGGAACTAACAACTAATAAATGTGGCCACATTAGCACCAGAAATTGATTTTCCTCTCAAGCTATTTGCTGACTTTTTATTGATTAGTTGCTGTCCTTGAAAATCAAGATATTATTGATCTGTGTCAAGTGCTTAAGGAGTCCTCAAGAAATATTTGTAGATTTTAATGAACTACAAAACACAAAGAGGCTATAATAGGCCAGTTTATATAGCTTTCATTGTTTATATTTCTTTAATAACTGTTTTTATTTATTAATTCATATCATCTAAATGATGAACCTTCAACAATGCCCAGATAAGTTTTTATTTGCATGTTAAGGTATCCTAGATGGCTGACTTACCCTAAGTCTTTAATATGCTAGATCTTAGGTTGATCAATAAAAGCAGTCTTGAAGATGTATAGTTTAAAGTATAAACTAATTATGTCCATAATTTTCTTCTGCTGTGAATGTAATTGTCTCCCATTTTAAGCAAAATCACTTTGAAAAGATGAGAAAATTGAACACTGTCACTCTTTGGATACAAAAGTAAGAAATATAAGCATTCTAAATGAAGCCAAGAGGAATGTGCTAGAAGTAATGATGAAATGAGGACAAAAGGCATGTTCGCAAGATTAACTGGCTTACTGCTACTATTTCTAAAAGCATAGAATGTAGCACTAAATGTTAAGTAAGAAAAAGCACCAAACTGCCTAAAGAAGCATTGTCTGGAAGAGCTAAAGGTCTATAAAATTGAACAGAAAAAAATTCATTTTTATGTTACCTAGTACAAATATAATGGAGGATTTTCTTTTTCTTTTCTCCATTTGAATGTGACTAAAGAGGCTCAGGTGTCCATGAGAGCCTTGGAATTGAGATTATTATGTAGAGATGACAGCTAGAGAAAACTCAACCTGGAGTTCAGCTTAATTGGATTCAGCCTACAGGACCCCATATTATTTATCCCAATATGGTTCCAAAATTCTCTGCTTCCTTGAAAATAGATGTTCCCTAAGATTACCTCCTGCCTGTCAGACTGGGACTCTAAGAGCTGAAATGTTTTGTAATCATTGCTGTTTCCATTTGGACACAGCTGGATTTAGAAAGAGGGTTATTGGTCAAACAGGGTGGATTTATGAAACAGGGGGCCACAGCTCATTGGCAGGTGTCTTACAAAATTTTTTTATGTACTTCTCACTTCTGATAATGGATTCCTTTCACAAAGTTGGACACTAATATTCTGTTTAGATTCCGGTGAACGAAACTCCAGACCTAGAATTCTAGTTGTAAAGAGTTCCAGCCTACTCATCCCTAATCTACATCCTGCTACACTTGGGAGAGCCCATGTCATTAATTAATCTGCAAGTGCCAGGAGTAACTCTGGGCAGAGGCAGGTAGATCTCTGTGAGTTTGCAATCAATCTGATCTACATAGAGGGTTCCAGGACAGCAGGAGTTATATGGTACGATGCTTCTCAAGGAGGTGGGGGAGAAGAGCAAGAACAAGAACAAAAAGAAGAACAAGAAGAAAGAGGGATGATTCTGATTTGAACAAGGATCTCTGTGTTTTAAGGAAAGTGTATTTGTCAATTTGTCAGCATAATAATGCATATAATGCATTGGCACAGCCATATCTTATGGAAACTGCAGAAGCCAGAAAGCCAGCACAGCTGCTTGACAAAGATCTAGCAAAGCAGAGGTGCATGATGGCTGCTGTGCCACTTTTGGCTTTTCTCTCCACCTGTTGCATATTTGGATGACTTTTAATATTTGTACAATTTGGGAATATTAGATTGATGAAAATTTCTTCTGAATCATTTATGCGTTCTCCAAGGAATGCTGCTTCTAAGCTTCCCCCAGAACAGTCCTGAACATACTATTCCATCTGCTTAAGGGAGATATCCTTATCTACTTTAAGGTCTTCTTTACACCTTGGAGGTTGTGACACACATAAAAAAGCCAGAGGTCTCTTTATGAGGCTATGAGACATTCTTGAAACATCTGACCCTATACTTATTCAGGAAGAAGATATTCAAAGCAAAATAAACTCAAAAAAGTCAACAAGATTCTGTGATCTAGAGGAGTTGCCCACAGTTCATATTGCAAGCCTCTTCCCAGTATGCACTCAGGAAATTACGTAGCATATATGGCAACAAACAGATTAGGCCAAGATTCCTCTGCCCTACATAGAGACTTATACTGATGAGCAAACTATGGAGTAGAAAAATGATAAAAGAATGATATGTCAGGACCTCCCTTTCTTAGAAAAGTTAGCACATGCAAAGAGCCACTGTGGTATCATATGATCAAGGAACAACAGAATGCCTGGATTGGACAAATAGACAAGTTCTATAAAATATAAAATATAGACATTGTATTATGCCAGAATTTGAATAATAACTGCAGAGATTTAGCCTGAGGATATTTCTCAGGTACTCCAATCATTAAGAGTTAATAGTACACTACTTAGGACTTGGCACTATGCCCAGGCTGGCTTGAATATTTTGTTTTGGTCTAGTGTCCTTGTAGCCACAAAAGCTACCACCCTGACAACAGGCTTCCGTGTGCTTCTAGATTATTAAAAATTGGGTTATAGGGTTAATGAGAAAGAATGATTATAAAAGATAACTCTTTTATCAATGATGTCAAAACTTGAGGGAAAATGATTAGAAATAACTCAGTACTGTCATAGTTTATTAATGATCACTAGAAGATGAGCATGAGGAACTAAAACATATGTCCAAAATTAAAAGTTGTATGATCTATGTTTTGGAACAACATGAATGTATCCCCACTTTTAAAATTCTGTATTAATAAAGAAGCGCTCTGGCTGCTAGCAGTTAGGCTGCAAGATTCTCCTGACCACCCTGGCCTGGGTCACCTCTGTCACATGCCAACTCCTTACATCCTCTGCTGGGACCTTGAATGACTAGTTTGCTAACTTACTTATACTTGTTATACTCTTAGGTAAATTACTTATGGGCCTTCATTTACTTTCTTGATCCTGGCCCTACAGATATTGAGAGCAAGCTTGTTTGATACTAGTTCTTCCTTATAGAGAAGTTCATTTGACTAGTTCTTTTATGTAACAAGACCTTTAAAAAGGAATCTGGTTCTGGCTCTCCCCCTATTTTACTTGAGAACCTGCCTTTACATGTCACCTCCTCTAAATCTCAGTTTTTCCATTTGTGAAACAAGAAGATTAAATAAAATTAACAAAAGTTTCCCTTAAGTTGTTCAAGAAATAGCATCATGGAAGCTTAAACTACTCTTTCTGGGTTTTGGGGGGTTCAGAGTGGGGCTTTGAGTCCCTTTGAATTGGCAGACTGGACTCTCTATATATTTGAGTTATGAATATGCAATGGGGTTGCCCTAGGTATCAACGACTTATACATGAACATGAATTTGAAAAATTTCTAATTCCTGTTTCAAATGTTTCCTATATACATGCTTAATACTCTTCTGAAAATTTCATCCAACTATTGATGTGCAACCCCACAGTTGTTATGATTCAGTTTTGATGTAGGATTCCCATCTGTATGCTGTGAATATGTTTCATTACCATTGATTAAAGAGTAAAGATGTTTCATCCAATGGTTTAACAGAACAAAGCCAGGTGGGAAATCCAAACATATATATATGGATCCAAACATATATATATATATATGGAGAGAGAGAGAGAGAGAGAGAGAGAGAGAGAGAGAGATAAGTTGGAGTCAAAGAGATGCCATGTAGCAGCCGAAGGAGACAGACACCATGTAGCTGCCTAAGAATGAAGAGGTAACAACAAACCACGAGCCTCATGTTAAAATACAGATTAATAGAAATGGGTTAATTTAAGATATAAGAGCTAGCTAGAAATATGCTTGCGTCATTGGCCAAATAGTATTGCAATTAATTAGTTTCTGTGTGATTATTTTGGGTCTGGGTGGGCAGGAAATGAATAAGCAGTCTCCATCAGCAACATGGCATGCCAATGTGGACCAGCTACATCCACATAAAACCTGAAAGAGCGTGGGAAGAAATTCTAGACACACACACACACACACACACACACACACACACAATACAAAAACATGGCTTCAGGGTGGGCTCTGTTTGCTAGAGGCACCATTCCTTTAAGGGAAGGCTTTCTGACTCAACAGTAGCATCAAAAACTGAGTAGTTACTTTAAGAAGGCTTCCTTTTCTGTGCGAGTTGCAGGAACAGCTCTGACTCTTTCAGGAGGCCAAGAACTGGAATGAGGTTTGTGGACAGTCTGTTGCAAGTTACTTGGTGGCAGCATGGGCCAAATGATTCCCAGAGTTTGGGTAGTGAGAACTGCTCTCACCTTGTGGTCCCAGGACTGGTTATAAAGGTACCTCTACCATACTGAAAGGCTGAGAGAGGTAGAACCAGCATCTAGAGCTGCTACAACCACAGTGCTTACCATTTTAAAACACTCCTGGTCAGAAAATGATTACAGATATGCAATGAAGACAGATTCAGACAAAAATAAACCTCTGAATGGATCACAGTATGTTAATGTATGTAGGCTTAAGAGAGAGAAGAAAAGGAGTATAGATAGTTATAAAAAGAAATACATAGTTTTAAAAAAATAAAACAAAATCTTTAAAGAGACAGAGTACAGATAGTCATAAATTAAAGAAATAAAGAAAAATAAGCCACGTAAAGATGGAAAATACACAGTCTTGATTACGTACATCATTGTGCTTCCTTTGAATTTTTTGACTGTGAATGAGCTAAGTACAGCGAGACATTTAATTGTACAAGTTGCTAAGCTAAATCAACATATATACTTTAAAGGCATCTTGACTTCAAAATTTGTGTCTAATGATATGTTGCTTTGGAAAAGAGGTTCTGGTTTTGTTTCCACAGAGGTTAAAGCTATTGATTTCTTACTGGCTAATATGGTTTGGTCAAACAAGAATCCCTAAAGCGATGGCCCCGATGGACTAACATCCATTATTGCTTCAGGACTGCTGACTGAGATGGACCTACCACAAAAGACACCCCATGAAAGACCTGATTAACAGCAACCGCAATCAGCAGAAAGTAGTCTAGAGAACAACAGCCAAATTCCCTAAATAATTGTTTATAAATGTTTGTTTACATTTAAAGGGGGAAATACTCTAGAGATGAATATTTTGCATTAGTATGGATCTTGGTTTATTGATACAAATTTAAGGTCAACTTTGTTATATGTATATTTCTGCTCTTGATTAAGGTATTTTGTTTCTGTAGCTCATTTAAAACTGTAATGTATAATTAAGAAATACAGGTTAATATATAGTCATCTATAGTAGTCAAGCTTATAGACATGTTAGGTTTTCTAGATGTACAGAGATATATTTAAGATGGATCGGTATATTTCAAACCCTTCAAAGACTAACACTATATGGCATTTAAATGGTTTTAAGAACCTAGGACTTTTCATGATGCAATTTCTTAATGATTCTGGGACATTTTCTCTTTAGGATGCCATATCAACATCTGCTGGAGAGTAATGATGTCTTTAACTCTCCACCTTGCATCTGAAGCCTTTTTGAGTGATGGGGTATGGTATTGAAGCATCACCTCCTACTTACTGTAAGTCTATCATATATGCAAGGTGCAGCAGCAATGATTCGCCCCATACTGACAAGGAGAGGTATGTTGGCTTCTCTTCTCTTCATTTGAATTTCTACTTTGTCCCTGGATTTTGAGAATAGAGTCAAGTATCTTCCCTCTCATAAAGTTTATCTTTAAAAGACTCAGGTACAGAACTCAAGAACCACAAAATAACTCTTTACACTGGCTTCAACATCTCTCTCTCCTCAGGTGCTACATATCTCGAGGCCTTTTTCCCACATGAATATCAATTATACAGATGTGCACAGAATAATGACTTACTCACAGATACTAGATATGAGAACATAACTGAGAAATGACAAGTCAAAGACTAAATCTGTGAGTTAGATACATAGATACTAGGATATTAAGCTGACATTCCAAGAGGCCTAGAGGAAAGGGTGAGCACAGTGCTAGAGGGGTCCCCTTGTCCCGCGGAGCGGAGCAAAACGGGCAACTTTCACTAAGCCCGCCGTTTTGACTGGGAGTTCCTGGGCCAGCAAGGAGTCCTACCCAGCCTCGGCAGATTCACCCGGACCCCAGGGCCCTGATCCAGTGCCAGCAGATACATCTGGAACTATTCTGAGGTCCTGGGCCAGCAAGGGGCCCTGACCCAGTGCAGGCAGATACACCCAGACTGAGGGACCAAGCCACCGAGACTCTCCTTAACACATTCAAAGGAAGAGATGGGCAGGCGCCATCCTAGAATTCGTCCAACAACCTGAAAAGCAACATGATAACACCAGAATCCAGCGACTATGGAACAGGAAAAGCTGAGCAAGCTATCCCAGAAGAAGTAGAAGAAATTGACTTTTAAATGTAACATTATGAAAGTGATAGAGACCTTTAAAGAAGAGGTGAAAAACTCCTGAAAGAAAGGGATGAGAAAACAAACGAAAAGCTAGAAGAAATGAATAAATTCCTCAAAGATACCCTAGAAAACCAAAAAAAAAAGCAATCAAAAAGGTAACAGAAACAGTTCAAAACTTGAAAATTGAAATGGAGGCAATGAAGAAGACATAAACCGAGGGAAGGCTGGAGATGGAAAATCTGGATAAACGAACAGGAACCACAGATAAAAGTATAACAAACAGAATACAAGAGATAGAAGAAAGAATCTCAGACGCTGAAGATACGATAGAGAAAATAAACTCAGTGATCGAAAAAAAACAACAAATCCAACAAATTCACAACACAAAACATCCAGGAACTCAGGGATACCATGAAAAGACCAAACCTAAGAATAATAGGGGTAGAAGAAGAAGAAGAATTCCACTCCAAAGGCCCAGAAAATATATTCAACAAAATTATTGAAGAAAACTTTCCCAAGCTAAAGAAGGATATTCCAATGAAGGTTCAAGAAGCATACAGAACACCAAATGGGCTGGATCAAAAAAAAAATCCCCTCGCCATATGATAATCAAAACACAAAACATAAAGAATAAAGAAAGAATATTAAGGCCGCAAAGGAAAGTCAAGTAACATATACGGGTGAACCTATTAGAATTACACCTGACTTGTCTATGGAAACCATGAAAGCCAGAAGGTCTTGGATAAATGTGCTGCAGAAACAAAGAGACCATGGATGCAAGCCCAGACTACTATTCCAAGCAAAGCTTTCTTTCACCATCAATGGGAGAAAAAAAGGTATTCCAGGATAAAAACAAATTTAAGCAATATATAGCCACAAAACCAGCCTTACAGAAAGTACTAGAAGGTAAACCACAACTAAAGGAAGCAAACAACACCCATAATAACACAGACATCTAACAACCCTACACCAGCTCAACTCAAAGAAGGGAGACACACAAACCCTACTACCAAAAAGAAAATAACTGGAGCTAACAACCACTGGTCATTAATAATGCTTGATAACAATGGACTCAACTCACCTATAAAAAGGCACAGGTTAAGAGAATGAATACAAAAACAGGATCCGACATTCTGCTGTTTACAAGAAACACACCTCCACCACAAAGACAGACATTATCTCAAAGTAAAGGGTTGGGAGAAGGTTTTTCAATCAAACAGCCCTAAGAAACAAGCAGGTGTGGCTATACTAATATCTAACATAATCGACTTCAAACTAAAATCAATCAGAAGAGATGGTGATGGATACTTCATACTCATAACAGGAAAGATTCATCAAGATGAAGTCTCCATCCTGAATATCTATGCCCTTAATATAAAGGCACCCACATATGTAAAAGAAACATTACTAGAACTCAAAGCACACATCAAACCCCACACACTAACAGTAGGAGATTTCAACACTCCTCTCTCACCAATGTACAGGTCAACCAGACAGAAACTTAACAAAGCAGCATTGTTTGTAATAGCCAGAACCTGGAAAGAACCTAGGTGCCCCTCAATGGAAGAATGGATCAAGAAAGTGTGGATTATATATTCATTAGAATACTACTCAGTGGTAAAAAAAATGACATCTTGAATTTTGCATGCAAATAGATGGAAATAGAAAACGCTATCCTGAGTGAGGTAACCCAAACCCAGAAAGATGATTATGGTATGTACTCACTCATTAGTGGACCCTAGCCATAAAATAAAGGACACTAAGCACTTAGCTCACAAGCCCAGATAAGCCGAATAGCATGGTGAACCCAAAGAAAGTGTATACAGATCCTCTTGGAAGTTGGCAGCAAACAAGATCATCAGACAAAAGTTGGAAGCCCGGGTATGGGGATAGACATGGGGAATAGAGGACTAGGGGAAGGGGAGAGTGGGAAGGGGAAGGGAGAAGGACTGGGGAGAGCTTGGGGGAGTGGGAGGGTGGAGATGGAGAAAAGTTGGACATTGGAGAAGGGAATAAGATATCTACATTAAGGGATTCATGTTAGGACTGGCAAGATACTTGGCCAAGGAGGGGATCCCAGGTGTCCATGGGCATGTACTCAGCGAGGTATTTGGGCAGCAGAGGAGAGGGTGCCGGAACTACCATTGTCCCAGAGTCACATTGATGAATATCTTGATCACTGTTATAGAAATTTCGTCCGATGGATGG
>PVIU01031774.1:0-14384 GCA_004026605.1 Ondatra zibethicus
CCCGGGTGGGCCGAGCTCAGGTGCAGCCGGGACAGGGTCCAGATGAATCCGCAGAAGCTGGTTGGGCGAGGATCCCGGTCCCAAAAGCAGGCCTACTGAGGGTTGCCAGCTCCTCTCTGCTCGGCTCCGTGGGACAAAGGAGGCCCCCTAGCAGGGGACTTGTCCTTCCCCCAAGGCCTCAGCCCGGGTGGGCCGAGCTTAGGTGCAGAGAATCATGCTAGTTTTTAAAGACTGTTTAAAGAAAATGGTATCTGTGTTTCTGTGTGTGTTTTGAATAAAAGAACCTTCGAAGGGTGAAATATAGAAACGGGAAAACATTTTTGCACGTTTTTATAGACTGGAAAAGAGCAAGAATAATGTAGCTAATTTCACTTGCAAATATTAAAGAGAGTTCTCTTCTCCAAACTCCTCCAATTCAATAGTGGGGTTCAATGAGATACATTGTAAAGTATTTACTGCATAGTTCCTAGAGTTATAATCACTCAAGCACCATCACCAACTGTGTTCTTCTGGACTGCATGACAGAATGGATATTCATCTCTCCATATAGCGTAGGGATAGCATTTGTCTACATGACCATGCTACTAGAAGGATTAAATGAGATCCATGAGCAGAATGCTAAATGTAATCCAGGATATATGACAAAATCCCATCCATGTATGTTAATGATTGATTATGTGTTGAGAATACATGTGATTTATAAGGTTACAGAACAATATGTTATGAAAGTATTCCCACTGATGTCTGACAGTCTTGACACTAAGCCTTTATGTTCGCTCTGAGGAAGTACTTCAGTTTGATGAATGGATTATATTTTTTTAACCAGGTCCTTTCTGTCATTGGACCCAGGTGAAGTTTTATGAGAGGCATTGACATACAGGGTTATAATAAAATCTACAAGTGTCTCCTGAGAATTAAACAGATTAATCATTTTGACCACCAAAAAAGTTGAACGCCTTGACTGCAGAATATTAAGATGTGACAATTCAAGATCAAAAGTCAGGGGGGCCATAAAAGTCAGTGTCTGTGAATGTTTTAAAGATGACCTACTTAGCTCAGGAATATGCACCTTCCCAAGGGATTTTAGGCACAGTAACTCATCACCCCCTTCCTGTACATAACAGGACATAGCCATAGAATAAAAGATTATAACTCCAAGGGTTTCAAGGACTCTGAATGATAATATCCTCTAACTTTGGGGTTTGCTACTCACTGCAGGCTAATGGAATTCCTTATTGCCACTTTCAGCCAATCTAACCTGTTCTCCACATAGCATCCAGAGAGAGTGGCCTTTTAAAATTATGCTTGGATCACACTAGCACACTTGCTTGAAGTCATCCAATGAACTTCCATTGTGCTTTAAAGTAAATCCAAAACCATTAGGCTGGCCTTCAAGGCCCAGCATGATCTGTGCCTACTCACCTCCACAATCTGTCTCAGACCCCACAGCCTTATCTCTGCCCTCCAGACATCGACCACTTTTTCTGAGCCTGTGACTCAATTCGTTCCTTTCCTCTTAGAAACTCTCAGCCTTTGTACTCCAGGCTCCTAAGACCCGGACTGCTTTGTTGGTCTCTTTGTGTGGTTTGCTTCTGCTCATTCTTTGGATATCAGCTTAAATGTCACCCTCTTATTGAGCCTTAGTTGACAGTCTCCCCCTGAGCATTCTGCATCCCTGCTTTGCTCCACAACAACACAGGATTTTAAGACTTTAAAAAGATTGGTTTATTTATTTTTTAGCCCTCTTGTGATAGGTCTAAAAGAAGAGGAATTGGTCTGTTTTGCCTCTTACATACCTACCAGTAGATATTTTAGCATCTCCTACTTCATAGGTAATCTATAAATTAATATCCCTTCATGTCAATAATGTAGTAGATATGTACTCAGCACTTTTAGTAGACCAAGTCTTGAACTGAGACCTGCCTTGCATGTAGCTTTCCCCATCCACCCCTTCACCAAGCTTCCGAGGACCTCTAACATCATACATCTTGGTAAATGGAGAGGCTGAGGCAAAGATGCTTAGTATTTATACCAAGCCCACTGGCTAGAGAAGATAGAGTGATATTTAGCCTGAACATGCTTGATAGAATGTAGAGAGCTTTCTGGCTGGACTCAGCAGAATTTGCTCTTGTACCAGGCCAACCCTAGTCATTTCATAACGCTTTTCACAGTCTGAAATGCTACCTCTGCTGTGGCTGATGTCAGTCTGAATGGACTGCCAATGGAGCATTTGTCACAAGATTTGAATTGTTGAGTAAGGTTTTCTCATATCACATCTAGACTTCTTCATGGTCAGACTATATTATGCACCTTTTCCTCTCTTCTTCCTCCTCAAAATAAGTAAATTCTAAGCAATTCCTTTGTCTTAGTTAAGGTTTTTTTGCTGAGAAGAGACACCATGACTACATTTAATCGAGGCTGGCTGACAATTTCAGAGGTTTAGTCTATTATCATCATGACGGAAGGAAGGATGACAGTACTAAGGCAGACATGATGCTGGAGAAGGAGCTGCAAGTTCTACATCTTGCTTCATAGGCAGAAAAAGGAGGCTGTGTGCCCCACTGCGTGAAGCTTGAACATATGAGACCTCAAAGCCTGCCACCATAGTGACACATTTTCAGCAGCAAGGCCACAACTCCTAATTGTGCCACTCCCGGTGGGTCAAGCATTTAAACACTGAGTCTATGAGAGTAATTATTGTTCAAATCACCACATCCTTCACTCTGCTTTTGCTGCATATGATATAAATATAAGAACAAACCTGAAAGATATAATGTCTTTGATGGTTTTTATGAAAATGGTCACCATAAGCTTCATAAGGTAGTTGGAGGAGGGGCCGCTTGTTTGTTCCCAGATGTTTAGCCCCGAAATAATTACAAAAAAACTGTACTAATTAAATCACTACTTGGCCCATTAGCTCTAGCTTCTTATTGTCTAACTCTTGCATATAAATTTAACCCATTTCTATTAATCTGTGTATAGCCACGTGGCTGTGGATTACCTGCTAAAGTACCGACATCTGTCTCCGGCAGGGCTACATGGCTTCTCCCTACTCTGCCTCCTTTCTTCAGCATTCAGTTTAGTTTTCCCCGCCTACCTAAGTTCTGCCCTATCAGCAGGACAAGGCAGGTTTTTTTACTCACCAATGGTATTCATAGCATACAGAGGGAAATCCCACATCAAGGAATGGCACTATTAGGAGGTGTGATCTTCTTGGAGTAAGCATGGCCTTGTTGGAGGAAGTGTGTCATTGTGGGTGGGCTTTGAGGTTTCAGATGCTCAAACCAGGCCCAGTGTCTCCATATCTTCCTGCTGCCTGGCAATCTGGATGTAGAACTCCTAACTACCGCTCCATGACCATGTCTTCCTGAAAGCCACCATGCTTCCCACAATGAAGATAATGGACTAAAGTTCTGTACTGTAAACCAGTCCCAATTAAACATTTTCCTCTTTAAGAGTTGACATGGTCATGGTCATGGTGTCTCTTCATAGCAATAGAAACAGTAAGTCAACTTTTAATTTAAATGGAACAGAAAGTCAAATACTAATTTTGTGAATAAGTTAATAAATACAAAATGAATTTAGGTAGTGGTAAATTATAAGAGAAAATAAAACAGGAAAAAGAGATAAACTGGGGTTTGGCACAAGAGAGCTACTAAAGACATGGCAGTCAGGAAGTACCTTACTGTGGAAGTGATATTTGAGGAAAGGCCCCAAAATAAGATAGGCTATTGCAAGAGCAGGGCATATTGTAGGTGTCTGAACTGTGAATGAAATAGATTTGTGCAAAGGAGAGAAAGGTCAAGTGTTTGGTCCAGATTGCATGCTAGAAGAATCTGTTCAGGCTCATTTGTCCCCAGACACCAGTAATCTACCTTGTATTCTACACTCATAGTGGTTTTTTAAATCTTCAGATTCACGTGGTAGTGAACCAATATAGTACACATGCATGTCTAAACCAAGAGGTGTTGGACTTTCAAAGAGAAGGTATCTTCAAGCAATCCCAGTGGGCAGTGACCATGGACAGAATGAAATCCATCAAACTAGATATTGAGGTTTCCTCAGGAGGTCAGTTTTACATAATCCAGTAGTTAATAATGATCAGTGCCCTACAGGGAAGACACAAATCTATTAGAAGTCAACAGGAAGCTATCAGATAAATTGTGCAAACTCTAAATCTTTGGTTTCCATAGGAAATATCCCAGAATATGAATAAGAGGCATTCTCAGAAGTACTGTAATCAGTTTGTTTATGAATTGGTCTGTTTCTTCCCCCATCTCATCCCACATCTGTCTTGCAATTGCAACCTTGCAATACCAAACCCCCATAAAAATTTCTCCCTGACTTTGTTCTCAAAAGAGTTGGAACCCATCCAGGAAGTCTGAATTTATTAATGACAGAAAAGATAAGATAAAGCTGAGGAGGTGAACAGGTTAATTCTTGAAGACTGTGTAGGTCAGGACAAGGACTCTAGACTTAGCCCTATAGCAGAAACATGCCATGGTCTTCTTTATATCATTTTGAAAGACCTCTTTGGTAGCCCTTTGCACAGCTATCTGTCACTAACAGAGTCCATGCTGTGCATCTGGCAATTGATAAATGGCTAATGATAGATTTCACAGATGTATGTTGTCTCAAATTCTCCCTTTACATCTAGATGCAATCATTTATGTCCTCCATTGGTCATTCTGTTAATAGGTATTTTCTGTAGGCTCGATTGACATATATGCATTTTTTATTTCACCCACTAGCCTTTTCTTTATCCCATAAACTTCTGTTCTTCTCGTGACTCTCCTTTTCTGCCCTCAGGCAGCATTTTTTATTGAGTTTGGGTTAAGAGCCTGCACCGTTAACTATGATTTAAGAGGCGATTTAGTGAGATTTAGTATTTCTGAAATTATTCAGTAGCTGAGTTGAAAAAGAGGAATGTTCCTTTTGTCAAAGTAATTAAGCTTGGACTACTTTGCAGGGCAGTCTCTTGTATTATCTCTGCCCACAAGCACTGCAGAATGAAACTGTGGCCGTTTAAAAAGGAAGAGCTGAGAATTTAAGCCTTTCCTTCTCTAGCTTTCTGTATGTTTTCCATCTAGGATTATTATGCATTTTGAAATTATCACTCTAAAGACAGAGTGTAAAAGCCTCTGAGTATGAAGTTCAACCTTACATTCACAGGGATCACTAAAGTGTGGTCACAGAGTGGCAATCAGCTAGGACACTATTGTTCCTTTCCTACACTAAAGAAGGGCCATACTCTCATATGCCCACTGAAGCTATTTATAAACTTTAAGAGTGGCAGTGTTCCTGGCTAAAGCAGAGAGAGTGGCTGATTTTGTATTTCTTATATTCTTGTGACCCTTAGCCTATTATTCATAAGATCTTACATAATTTTAAGTCATTTCATGCCACTTTTCCCTTGAACTGTTCAAAGACTCTTTCACCTATGCTCTAATATTGAGAAATGAAACTGGTCAGGCTAAAATAGTCACATGAGGATATGAAATGCTGTCTGTCATGGTCCTTTCACCAGGACCAATATAAACCACTTATGAGTGGCACCAAAAGTCCTTAGCTGAAGAGCCTAACAGCAAATCCAAAACCAGGAATGCAAAGTAATGCAAATGTCAGTTAGGCCTGGTGATGGGGGCCTGTGAGCTCAGTCAGCACGTCAAAATGATTGCTGCCAAGTTCAATTCCCAGGACCCACATGTAGACGGGGAGAAATGACATCAGAAAATCGTCCTCTGACCTCTGCTTGCATGTGATGGCACTAATGTGCACTCACGTGCATGTGTGCCAACACACATTCACACATGTAGTAACGTTAAAAAAAAACTGAACACAAATGCAGACAGGACCTGGGAATGAAGTGAATCAAACTTATAATGGACTGGCATGCAATTGTGAATCTCTGTGGTTATCTGAAGCATCTTTCAGGCATTTAGATCTTGCTTGTATCAGACACTGAATTAGCAATTCTTGTAGTTGTTGGGCTTAGTTCTATTCAACTGGATGGCAAACTTAGAAATAATTATTCTTCCAGCTTATCAAGTCTACTTCTGCTTTGTTAAAGGGCCTAGTTACTCTCCCATTCCCATTGCTTTTGTCTGACTCTTGCTGCCTGCACACACCCTTCTCTACTTGCAAGCATGATTCTTCCTGACAGCAGCATTCTCATCCTGATGCATCATCACCGGGGGATGTTGCTTGAGTCCTATGTTATAAAATCTGATATATTGTTAAATTTATTTTGTATATATATTTATAAAATGCATTATACTGCATGTATTAAAACATCCCCTCATTGAAAGGTTTGAATGAGCTAAACTAAGTATTTTTTCTCCAATATCTTTACTCCTATACTATAGTCTTTTTTAATTGATTGAGGTAAAAAGTATACTGCTGGCCACCCAAAATACAGAAACCAAAAATGAATCATTATTTTTCTTTTTTTTCCTTCACACCCTTCCTCCTTTCCTTACCCCCTTCTTCCCCTTCTCTTACTGCTCTCCAGTCATTCTTCTTCCTCTCTCTTCCTCTCTTCCTCCCTTTCTTTCTTGTTTTATTTGGCACATGGGATTGTGTTATACAAGGGCTCTACCACTAAACTATATCCCCAAATAATTTTTTCTTTTTATTTTGAGACAAGGTTCTTACCAACTTGCCTAGAATGTTCTTGAACTTGTTTTATAGCCCAGACAGGCCTTAGAAGTTTCCCAGATCACATTTTGAAGTTTTATGAAATGAACATTATAGATTCCCATTGTGCAGTTGGTTGCTTAGGAGAATTAAAGAACATTATGTTTGACTTGAATCATTGTGACCAAAAACACAATGGAAACAATCTTAAAGATTGTCTTACCTTAATTTTACAGAGAGTTCAGTAATCAGTACTTGGCTCTGTTGATTCTGGGCCCTGGGTGAAGCAGACCTTCAAGGTGACAGAAGCCTGTAGCAAAGCCTACTTATGTCATATCATAAGAAATAAAAGGAATAATTGAATGAGAGACCAGGAAAAGATGTAACTGCAAGGACATGTCAAACCTGACTGATTTCCCTGAGGTGGCCTCCATCTTCAAAACTTTTGACACTTCCCAAAATCAACTGGGAATCTAGATTTCAACACACAATCCTGTAGAGAGAATTTCAAGTCAAATTGTAATATATTTATGCAATGTCAATTACATAAGTCTGTGTTTTAATACATGGTATAAATTGATTTTTTGCTTGGACAACCCCATTTCTGAGATTAGTACATCACATGCAGGGCTTCTTCAAATTGTTTCAAAGTTGTTTGAATCGACAAACAAGTATTCTATGACTTAGACAGTAATCTTTTTGTAAATCTTCTTTTAAATTCAGTATGGTAGGGTAAAACTTAATAGGGTAGTGTAGAGTCATATCCTCCTAGCATGATAAAGGTCATTGCTACTTTGCAATTAGACTATGTGCATAAATCCTTCACAAGGTGAGGCCTACTAACATCCCCTCATAAGTGCCTATAGAGAAGGAAAATCATCGGACACCCAAGACACCAGCCATATACCTTCTACCTTAGTTGTATGGAATCCTTCCTCTAGGATATGAGGTATTAGGGTACATAGGAGTTTACTGTTGGTAGATAACTTCATCAGTATACTGGTCTTTAAGGATGTCATTATCCATGCTGAGATGAGGCATTAAATAATCTAGTGGTATTTGGATCATCAGTACTCTAGTAATATCTCACTCACACTTCCACAAATAATTTCAGTAACCTCATTGGTCCAGCAAGATGGACTTGGGCCAAATAATTTTGTTGGTCTGTCATTGGTGCCCTACCTGGAGTGTTTAGACATGTGTTCCTGTCTCACAGGAAGAATCATGTCATGTTAATACTTGAAACCCAAACAAACAAAGATGTGTAGAGAAGCAGGAGTTACATGACCCCTATTCTAAGTAACAAGACATGGAACTACTCAGATGTCTAAGGTGTAATATCCACAGGGACAAGCCTGATGTGGCCATCTTTCTCTATTGGGCATAATATAACATGCCTTCTTGTTTTTGTAGTTGTGGGTCCCATGTTGTGGGTAATAATGTGAACAACTTAGGCTAGGTCACCTGCCCAGAGGGAAATCAAGATGGATAATCATAAGGAAAACTCATACAAACTGCCTTCCTGTATGTGACATGGGGTTATGTCCTCCTTAATGAATGGAATCCAACATACAAATCTGGGTAAAACCTGAACATGGCTAGCATTTGAAATCAAATCAATTTTGATTATGCTCATGAAGAATTCACATATCAGGACTATTAATATTCTGCATGAGAGTGGAGGAAGTTATCAGACCCTCAGCAGAGACCCCAGCTAATCCCTCGCTCACCAACCACCTGTAACCCTTCCACAGATACACCTAGTCTTGGGAGATAACACAGTATACAATCAATACAAAGTTGACTCAGGATAGGGATGGCATTGAGGAAGATTTGGGGAAGTTATAGCACATAATTTGATGTGAAGCTGCAGTGTTGTTGCTTTATAGGAATCTTTTACCCTCCTGCAAAACATGCCTTATCTATGAGTAAGCCTACTAAAATCATTGGTTCATCGGGATGGAACTGGACAGAGCTGCTTCTTTGTTCTGCCATTGGTGTCCTATTGGTTGTGACTATATATAAGTTTAGTCATGTGATGGATTTTCTTGGTGTCAACTTGACTAAACCTGGAATTGACTAAAACCCAACCAGCTGAGTACAATTATGAGGAATGTTTCTTAATTAAATCATTTGAAGTGGGAAAAGTCACCTTTAAGCTGGATATTTTGAGGAGGGGAGATCCACTTTGAATCTGAACCACACCTTTCTCTGGCAGCCTATATAAAAGACATGGAAGACAGAAACTTGCTTTCTTTGCCTGCTTGCCCTCACTCCCTCTGGTAAATTCATTCCAGCACTGGCACTACAACCTATTTCTTCAGGATTTAGGTGTGTTCTGAAGACCAGCTGAGAAATCCAGATTCGTATGATGAACAACTACTGGATTCATGGGCTGTCCATTGGTGCACAGCCATTGTTGTACAAGCTTGACATAGCCTGTAAGCAGCTCATAAATCCCATTTACATATATGAATATATATGGTTATATTCATATTCCTGTAACATATGACCTCTGAGTTCAAAGAACTACAGAGAAAGTTCCAAGACAGCAGATCTATTTATAGAAACATTGTGTCAAAAGGCACACACAATACAGAAATCTAGAACTAAACTTGTTGGAAGGTCTGAAAGAATTTTATTTTCACGAGAGGAGAGAATTATTTTATGCTATACTAACAAGAACTGAAGAAAGTTACTGGCATTGCATAAGGATGCTAATTTGCTGCTGTTGCTAGAAGAAACTGTTGTACTTGCATTGCTGTTCCAGATGCTGACAGACTTCTGAATGCTAATGCCACGTGACTACAGCCGTTACTGCAGAATTCTGCATGCACAAGATGATACTCATCTACTCTCAATGCCTTTTATAATGACCAGTTTGTGCCTCCTATCTTCTAGATACACACTCTTGTTCTCCCATATTGTTAAGAAAGTTGGAATTGCAGCCACCATTTTACAAGAGAGAGGGCACTGAATGGGGAATCAAAAGCAATTCCATCTTAGCAGAAAATATGACATCACTTTCATGCCACAATAGAAACAAAATCTACAGGCATCACGAAGAACGATTTTAATAGAAAGACTAGACAAATTAAGCAGTCTCAAATTTTTATACTTGCTTTAGGCAAAACATTTGCTATGATGATTTGCAGAATTTTAAGTGGATTTTACTACTCAGCCTAAAACAAGTGCAATCACCATGTGTGTGTATGTGACAACAGTGAAGTTAACCACAAAGCTGGCAATAGAATGCCTGCCATGCTGCAGTAATATCTCAAACTGTCAAAGGATATCATTTCATGCTCAATGCTTTTTGGCATCCTGTGAAGTTTTTGTTACCTCCCTCCCAATATTATTAACTGAAAATGTTTTCTAAAGGCTGAATAAAAAGGAAACATGGCAAAATATACAATGCCAATGTTTCAAAAAATATTAAATTCTAGTAATATTATTCTCAAGCTCCAAAACACAAGCCAGAACAAAGAAATTATCCATCACATAGACACACTGACAGCTACTGATAATAAACATCCTGAGACAGGGGAGGGAGTCACTCTCTTAAAATTGAAGTTATAAGTTCAGTATAGCATAATCATTAGCTGTATAGCTTTAAGCAAAAGCACAAAATGTAGGCTCATAGATAGTTCTTCATTATTCCCATTAGATGTCGATTTGCAGAACTCTACTGAAAAATAAGGACCATTGACCAGATCCTCAGATCTGAGTATAGAAGACCTTAGAATACTTATTCTTTACTCTTCCTGTCCCATCTCCCTACATTTTTTCAACATGTAGGAGCCTGATGGACTACAGTTATATTTATCTACTCCCATACCAAATTTCAATGAAGCCCTTCTTCAATGAATTAAGTCTTCAAGTGACAGAAGTTATAATTTAGTTGTTTTTCAGTAGTTTTATATTGCTAAACATTCCTTTTTATCATGTATCTTTTAAAATAATATTTTATTTACTTTGAAAATTTCATACCATGAATATTACTCATATACATTTATTACCTGTCTCCAACATGCCTAGTGCCTGTGACCTCATCTCCTTTACAAATTAACATTTCTTTTAACTATCCACAATTCCTGAGTATAATGAGGGCTGCCCATATGCACAATGGTGGGGGACTTTCCACAAGGATGGGGTAACCTTCCAGTAGCCATATCATTAAGCAGGGTGAGTCTCTGTCCTGCTGACAACTATGAATTGCCAATACTTCCTCTGCCAAGGGTGGAGCTCCACTCTCATGCGTGCTGTAATTTTAACTAGTTTGATTTTGTGTAGGTCTTCTGCAGTTAATCATGGAAGCTGTGAGTTGATGCATACCAATAGCTATAATCACAGTCAGAATTTAGCATTCTATCTTTCTTCTCTTCCATGATACTACCTGCGGCTCACATGGAGAAAGATTGATACACATGATTGCTTGACAGTTGAGCACTCATGATTTCTTATGCTTACCACTGAAGCCTGTTATGAGTTTTTGTGCTAACTACCATCCCCTGAAAAAAATAGATTTCTGTGATCAAACTTAAGAGCAACACGTATCTAGGGGCATAACATAAATATTTAGAAGATAGTTTTATAGCAAAGTCATGTAGCAAAATAACAGTAGATGCTCCACCAGGGACTATGATGTTCCCAGTTGTGACGGGTTTAGATGAGAATGGTCCCATAGGTTCATTTGTTTCATATTGGGTCCTCAGTTGATATAATTGTTTGGGAAGAATAGGATGTGTGACTTTGTTGGAAAGGCAATGTCACTGGGGGTGGGCTTTGAGGTCTCCAAAGATTCAAGCCGCTCCAAGTATCATTCTCTTCATCTGCCTTCTACTTGCAGATCAAGATATTAACTCTCAACTCTTTCTGATTTGGGGCCTTTGTGCTTTTCATAATCTCTTAAACCATAAGCCCAAATTAAATACTTTTGTTTATGATTTGCTTTCATAATGGTATCTTATCACAGCAATTTGAAAGGAACTAAGACAATAGTCATGGGCTTTTGATGAAGTTTACAGTACCAAACATTAAATCCTTCCTGTGGAGCAAGTCCTTTATTCAAGCAGAATGTGGTTGGTGATCACCATAACCATTGTAGCACTATTATAAATCTTGACTATTTTTCTGGTTTATCAAAGTTCATTTCCCTTTGCTCTGCATCCAAATTAAGTAGTATATTCATAAATACTGTCTTACCTTCTAGTTACATTATGAAAATATGTGTTTGTGTCATTACATGTTTATACATTTTTCAATGTGTACTGTATTAAATATTGTATGTATATATGCTTGTAAACTAGTACATACCATAAAGCCTCTTTTTATATCCTTAGGTTTAGCTAACACACTCTCGACTTTCCCTTCTCTCCAATCCTCCTACCCCTACTTCATCAGGTATCTTTAAACAGCTTACTGATTGCTTCCATTACAGTGTGCATTGGTTGTAGTAAGGATGGTTGTATAATTTGCATTGATACATGAAGCATCAACATTTATTGAATCTGTGTTTTTAAATTATGAACTAGAAACCAATTTCCATGTGCTGGGGAAGCATGATTCCTTTCTCAAATTAAAAAAATAAATGCAGGCTAATGATATTTTCATACTTCCATAAATACAATTTTAGGAACATACTAATGTGTATAATGAGGAATACTTTCTTGGAAAAATTTTTATTGAATATCTATATATGAAAACCCATTCCATAGACAGTAGCAAAACTATTTGAAATAAGATTCTAATGATACTTGAACTTATCAGGAAAAAAGAGGAAGAATGCTAGTAGTCAGAATAGGTCAATGGTAAGCATTTCCTTTTATGCAGAATAAACTATATAAATTTATGTATATATATGAATATATATAAGATTGGATTGTAGGAAGGAAGGAATACCAACAGAAAGCCTGCAAAGTTAAACAGATTGGAGTTATCTCTTATGTCCTATGTCATGATGCTGGGAACTTTCATACCATCCCAGAGTCAAAGAAATAGTCTGACAGATTTAAGAGCAGAATGTGCTCAAAGTTAAGGTTTAGGAAGACTGCGGTATATGCTGTTACTTTTCTTCCAGCTGTGACAAAAGGAACAACTTAAGAGACAAGGGGTTTATTTTGGCTTACAGTTTGAATGCTCATAGTCTGTCACAGAAGAGAAGACATACCAGCAGGCCAGGAAGGCATGGCTGCAAGAGCAGAGTCAATCTGGAAAAACATGAACTAGAGTCAGGAAGAAGAGAGCAATAATACTAGTGCTCAGCTAACTTTATTCCATTTACAAAGTGGAAGACTCCAATTCACAAAATGGTGTTGCCCACGTTTCAGGTCAGTCATCATATATCAATTAATGTAATCTAGAAAACTCCTTACAGATATGGCCAGAGGCCTATTTATATAATAACTCTAGATTTTATTGTGTTGACCAAGCTGACAACCAATAAAACCATGATAAAGGGTGTAATTTATTTGATTTTTAAAATCAACTTGACAAAAACTATAGTCACCAATTGGAAATTTTTTCTAATGCTTTTATCAGATTGGCCTGTAGACACATCTATGAAGGGTATTTTCTTAATTGGTTGATGATGATAGGACCCAGCCCACTATAGGTGGTGCAACCTCTAGGCAGGTGGTCTTGGACACTATAAGAAAGCAGTCTAAGCAAGCAGTATTACTCTACAGCTTCTGATTTAGTTCCTGCCTACAGGTTTTTGTCTTGATTTCCTGCCCTAATTTCCTTCAATTCTGTATTGTTATCTTGGAGAATAATATATAATAAATCATTTCCTCCCCAAAGTGCTTTAGGTAAGTGTTTCATTGCAAGAATAAACAATAAACTAGGAAAGGGAATATAACACAGAGAGAAATGTTGTAGGTATTGCTATCACAATTCCTTCCCTAAAATGAATTTACGTACTGTAAAAATTAGGCTATTTCTCCAATTATCATTTGTAAGCAACATATCTCTATCTGTGATGTTTTAAAATTTGATGTTATTCATTTCCATTTATATTTTAACAGTGAACTAAATCATCTTTATAAATATTCATCCTTTCACACAAAATATATATGTGGCCCGACCTTCTATCATAGTACTATATTCTGGCATAGTCCTATACCAGCGATTGGGTAGACTGAAGTAGGAGGATTGCAAGTTCAAGGCTTGTCTAGGATAAACAGTGATTTCAAGGCCATCTTGTGCATTTTAATAAGACATTCTTATTTAAGAAAAATGAAAACAGAGATGAGGCTACTGTTTAGTGGAGGTAGAGTACTGGGCTATCCTGTGTAAGATATGAATTGAACAAATAAAATACATGCCCTAGAGTTTTTATTCATATGGCTTTAAATAATGCATGATACTAATGTACGTCACATATTGGTCTATCTTCAAGGCTTTGTACAAATACTTACTTGGAGTTTCTTATTTAATGCTCCCTAAATCCTATGGACATTATTATGCCCTTTCTAAGGATTTGTCTGTGACAGAGAGAAGTTACAAGGTATAGCCAAGCACAGAGGATTTAAAAAGTTATTTTAAATTAATTTATTTTTTTTCCATACATTGTTTTGTTTTATTTTTTCCATTCAAGAACATAATTAAAGATAAAAAAAATTTTTTTTTCCTTTCTTCCCCTTCTCCCGGTCCCCTCCCACTACCCCCCACCCCTCCTCCCTCCCCCTTCTTCCTTGAAAGAGGGCATGGTGCCCTGCCCTGTTGGAAGTCCAAGGCCCACCCCCATC
>PVIU01031775.1:0-14385 GCA_004026605.1 Ondatra zibethicus
TCAATATTGACTGCCATGTTTATTGTAAAATCTCCATCTGATAGTCTGAAAATCGACAATAGGCACATCTGAGTTTGGTTAGGAGTCACAGTTTGTTTGTGACTTTTTCTTGCCTTTTACAAAGACTTGTAATTTTATGACTAAAGTTGGACATGATGTGCCAGTTCTAGGAACTGAGGTAACCAGATCCTTGCATGAAGCTTTATGTCAAGGTGGCCAGGACCTAAGCTACATTTAACATCCGTCAGAAGCTTTGGTTTCTGTAGTATGAGGAGTGGGCCGCGTCCCGCCACCCCTCTCCCAGCCACACAGCTCCCGGCGGCCTGGCTAGCTTAAACCCCAAAATAATTACACAGAAACTGTATCCATTGAAATACTGCCTGGCCCATTATCTCCAGCCCCTTATTGGATAACTCTCACATATTATTTTAACCAATCTCCATTAATGTGTATCGCCACTTGACTGTGGCTTACCAGCATGAGTCTAACCAGTGTCCGTCTTGGGCAGGAGAAACATGGCACTTCCCTTCTTTCTAGCATTCTGTTCTGTCTACTCCACCCACCTAAGGGCTGCCCTATCAAAAGGCCAAGGCAGTCTCTTTATTTAACCAATGAAAGCAACAGAAATACAGAAGGACCTCCTACACCAGGTTTCCTCCATGTCTTTCCTTTCTCACCCTTCTTGCAGTTGGTTTTCCCTAAAACCTCCTGATCTGCTTCTGTGTCTTGCAGTGCACACACCTTTGTTATATTAGAAGCCTATTGACATGGGGTAAAATACGGGAGGAAAGTTATCTACAACTTTATACTTAATGTCATGGGGGTGGGGTGGGGCTGAGACTCTGTGCTGTGTTCATAAAAATATTTTTCAAATTACTTTCTTCTCTATGTTAGGCAAAAGGCCAGGAGGCCCTTCCCTCTGGTTATACAAGGTCTGGCGGAGTCTCATCCCTTGGAGAGTAGCATTTGCTATTGAGAATTCTTTGGGAATGCTGCAAAATGATCTCTTCCCTCCTCAGGAAGACCCTGGGGGATATTCTCAGATAATTACTATGTTAGCTTTACTGCCACGACAAAGATCCCATGGAGATTAGCTCATGGTTTCAGAAGTCTCAACCCATAGCTGTCTAGCCCTATTGTTTTGGTTATTTTGGGAAAAGACCATCTAGGCAAGGAATGGCAGAACAAAACTGTTGGCTTTCTTTTGACCAGTAAGTAAAAAGAGAAAAGAGGGACAGGGGAAACAACAAATCCAAGCAAGGTCTGAGGAAGTGATTTTTTTAGTTGAGGCCCAAAAGGTAAACAAAAGCTGTGAAGAAATAAAAAGCTCACTTATTAAAGCAAGAGAAGTGGTCCCTCCACCCTTGGCTCTTCTTGTTACATCAATATCATCACAACTAAGGAATATGGGTGGATATAGAGCCTGTATGTGGCAGGGACGATGAGGAGAAATATACCAGTCAGCATCTGAGGACCACGGCAGGAAATTTGCTTTTTGATCTAAACAACACAGGACAAGGTTAAGAGGGTTTAGGCATGATCATATTTCTGTTGTGAAATATAGTTTAAGATGTGGTACATTCATTTATGCTGTAGAATATTTGTTTAATGATGCAAATGTGTGTTGCATTCTTTTATGCCACATCTGTTTAAATCTGTAAAGCTGTGTTACTCTGCCTGCCTAAAATAACTGATTGGTCTAATAAAATAGCTGAATGGCCAATAGCTAGGAAAGAGAGACACACTGCTGGGGGCTAGCAGGCAGAGAGAATAAATGAGAGTGAGAACTGAGAAGAAGGGAGGAGTGAGAAAAGGAGGAGACAGCATCCCAGGGGGCAGCCACCCAGCCACACAATCAGCCATGGAGTAAGTAGAAAAGAAAAGGATTTAGAATAGAGAAAGCTAAAATCCCAGAGTCAAAAGGTAGACGGGGTAATTTAAGAAAAGCTGGCTAGAAAGAAATAGATCAAGCTAAGTCTGAGCATTCATAAGTAAGAATAAGTCTCTGTGTATTTATTTGGGAGCTGGGTGATGGGCCCCAAAGAGCAAAAAAGTAAAAAATAAAAACCCAGCTATATATTTCAGTCATTTGTGGTGATTTACACAGAAGAGGTCACTTCCATGAAGAGGGGAAGCATCTCAGCTTATTCAAGAAGAACTAGACAATCGCAATGGCCACTATGAACTAAAGAGAGCCAAGTGGAAAGACTGAAGAGCTCACAAACAAATCCAGACCTACATGGCTTTACCAGTGAATTCTGCCAAGCATTTAAGGGAAGACATACTATCAGTTTATATGTATTCTTAAAGAAAACATGCAAGGAAGAAATAGTTATCAGCTCATTCTGTGAGGTCTATATCACCATCACACCAAAGCCAGATGCAACTTCTAGAAAAACAAAACTACTGGTCAGTATCACTGTGAACAGAGATGAAAATTATATAGAAAGGGCCAGCAAATTGAACCCATAAAAAGGCTAACAAATGTACATTGTGACTGAGTAGAGTTGATCAAAGGATGACACCATTGATTTAACATTTAAAAATCAATTTTATCTGTCATACTTATAAACTCATTTTAATAGATTCACACACTCATTTTAATAGATACAGAAAAAGTGGAACTTACCTTTTGTCAGGAATATATTTAGTAATAGAGCTATATTTTTAAACACAATGTACATGAAATACTGAATAACAATTCCTAGATTCTGTATACAGTCTTTACCCCTAGTGAAGCTAGTCTCTTTCCATTAATGTCTATTTTTCTATATATTTATTCTTTGTTTCCCATTTGAGACAGGGTCTCTCATAGTCTAGCACATCCTGGCTTGTATTATGGAGGCTCAGCTGTCCTCAAACTCAAAGTCCCTGCCCCTGACAAATGTAACACAACAAGAACAAAGGAGATGTGAACTAAACGCCAGGAGCATACCGATGCTAAAAGTGTTTCTGAGGATTTGTTAGAACTAAAAAGCTAATTTTAAAGATCATTTAAATGATGTTTCTTTTCTCTCTTAATAAATAACAAAGTAATACTATGAAGGCAAATGAAGGAAAGGCCAAAGGTACCCCAGATAAGGAAACACTGAGCAAGGATGAGTCCTAAACGTGAAGGTTCTACAGACAGGAAAACACAGGGCAAAGTGTTGACATAGGTTTCTGTCTGCCTAGTCCTGCAATAAACACACAGAAACTGTATTATTATAACACTGCTTGGCCTATTAGCTTATGCTTCTTATTGGCTAGCTCTTACATCTTAAATTAACCCATTTCTATTATTTTGTATTTTACCACGAGGGTCATGGCCTACCGGAAAGGTTCCAGCTGGCAACTTGTGTCTTTCTCCTCTGGCAGCTACATGGCACCTCACTTAATCTGTCTTCTTTCTCCCAGAATTCAGTTTAGTTTTCCTGCCTAGCTCTACTCTGCCCTATTACAGGCCAAAGCAGAGTCTCTATTCATTAACCAATAAAAGCAACACATAGACAGTGGAGCTTCCCACATCAGAAAAGCACACAGAGACAGAGGACACAGACAGACTCAGCTGTGGAAGAATCTGCTTTATGTAAAGATAGCATTGCAGACCAGAAGAGCAAAGATAACACTAATCTAATGAACTCTAATGAATGGGGCAAACCACTTAATGACTGTCTAAGGAGAGAGGGAGCTACAGATCATCCACAAACAATGAAAACACATGGCATGTAGAGCCATCTTTATAATCTTAAAGGAAAAGATGATTTTGACCAGTTTTATGATGGTGAACATTTCTGTACAACCAAATAAATGCAGAATAAGGTCAAAGACACACTGACAGGGAGTCTTGCAATGTGTCCCAGGCAGAACACAACTTCAAAGTTTATTGCTTGCAACCCACAAGATACCTCTGACAGTGACAGAGAAAAGTCACAAAGGGCCAGGAAGAAAATCCCAAGATAAAAACTCCACATTAAACAGATAATCATCTTAAAATAAGGTGGGAGAAAGTTGTTAAAAACTTAAACTTTGAGCGGGGCTGTGGTGGCACACACCTTTAATCCCAGCACTATAGAGGCAAAGGCAGAGGCAGGAGGATCTCTGTGAGTTCGGGGCCAGCCTGGTCTATAAGAGCTAGTTTCAGGCCAGGCTCCAAAGCTACACAGAAACCCGGTCTTAGAAAAAAAAAGTTAAACTTTGATAAAGATATAAAAACATTTACAAGGGAAATTACAAAACTGTGTATGTGGTACGTTCTCCATTAGACAAGGTTCCTCTGTTTGATATATATATATATACACATATATATACATATATATATATATATACATGTATATATATCAATGTAAAGAAAACTAAAACCACACACCCAGAGTAGTAACCATGGTTGCTATAGTAATTTCCCTCTGGTTCGCCACAGTTTACCAATAGCAATTCTGAAATCATAGGTTCTGAGTATCTGTAACGTTTAAACTTATCCGGAATAATGAAAATAAGCAGTTTTGGCCTGGTGACACTCTGTTCATCAAAGAGGTTAGTCCAGGGCCCACATTTTATAATCTGGGCTTCAACTCCACCACAGAAAAAGAATTCCTCACTACAGAGATTTCTTCCTGAACGTCTGAGTCCATCGCTAAATAAAAGGATGGGGGGCAGGTATGAGAAATAAAATAAAGACCGAGCAAAAGGCAGGAGAGGTGTGCACAGCTGTAGTCTCAGCCCTCAGGAAGCGGATGTGTGCATTCAATGTTAGCGTCTTTAGCTACATAGAGTTAGACACTAGTATGGAGACCCTGTCTCAACCTCCCCCTCTTCTCTCCCCACGCCCCACAAAAGGGAGGAAAATATAAAACCTTGAACCAAAGACAATATTGAAGAATTGAAAAGGGTCATTTCAATAAACACTCAGAAGAGAATGCCACAGGGCATGTCCCAGGTGCAAGACTATTCAGCTATCTGCATCAAAAGATTGAAAGGCAAATTCAAACCAACCACAAGGGGATTCCTGAGAAACAGGCAGTCACCTGGTCAGGAATGGCCAGGAATCACAGTCAGATTAGCATTTTTCCCCTGTGGCTGTCCCCAGTTGGAAGCCACAGTGCCCTTGGATGACTTCCCTCTCCCCTAGGCTGGAGTTCTCTGGTAGCTCAGTGCCTCACCTGAGATGGGCCCTCAGCCTTTGCCTGGCAAGGGCTGGGGGAAAGCTCAGCTCTCCCAGGATGGAAAACACTGAGTTCTTTATGCTCACTCTAGTCACCCTCTTCTGTCCAAATTCTGTAGCACAGTCTTGTGTAATGGAAGCACCGCATCACTGGATCATGAAATAGGTAGGCAGGGAATACCAGGACATGAGGCGGTAAGCATGCACGATTCTCTGAATCATGTTATACATACAAACTGGTGACTCTGAAATCTTTAAGTAATCACCCCATCTCCGTTTTTGCCCTCCTTGTCTGTGGGCACCAGGTCTCAACACTTCAAGACTCTGTCCCAGCCTTCAGGACAGCCTGCCCTCATGCTAGGCCGTCCTTCCCTAGAGCCCACTGCTTTTCTGCAGTCACTGTGCTCACGCTTTCTCCTGTCACTTCTGGACCGCCTTCCCACTGCTGTCAATGACCCATGTGCTGCCTCCCACCCCGAATTCCAGCCCCACTAACCCACAGCTCTGACCCTGGGCTCTGAAATGCTTTTCTTTCTTCAGGGGAGGCCGTGCTGAGTTCCTGGCGGAAGTGGTTGGAGAGTGGCAGCTGGAGCCTCCCCTGCAGGCTCTCCCCTGCAGGCTCTCCCCTCTGTGCTGCTCAGCCACTGGCCACACTTAACACTTTCAGCAGAGCAAACTTCAGCCATTAAACACACCCGACTCTTGACTAATTAATTCCAAGTAATGATACTCTGGGAGTTTGATTAATGTCAAGATTTCTGAGAGTTCAAGCAGACGTGAAACTCAAACACAGTCTATGAAAACTGGGAAACAAAATCCACAGTAGCAATTCTAAAACACTTTAAACAAAATAACTGAACTGAGAAGTGTGGAGTTCACACTGGGGTTGCCAGGACAGCCTTCCCTTCCCTTCCCTTTCCTGGTACATCTGAGTCTCCCCAAGCAATGGAGAAGGAAGGAAAGAAAATCTTCCCTCAGAGCCCGAGGTAATGCAGTTCTGCAAGGACAGATTAACAGAACACTATGTTATGACAATTAGAGGTTGTTGAAGGGTGACAATTCCACCCTTGGCCTCGGCTTCAGCCTATGAGCAGGCCTGGATTAAATCAATTTGATAAGCACCAAGAGTCGGGATGGATGGCAACCAAGTGTGACTATGACTTGTGCAATTTATGAAAACCTGTTTTCCTAAATACAGGTGCTTACCTATATTAATAATTTTTGAATTTTGCGGAGCAACATATCTTTCCAACTTAATCTTATACAATCTTAGGCAATATGTGAAACAGAGAACCAGCATTTCATCAGTATAAATTTTAGATCAAACATACAATATTTTTGTTATGTTTATTACAATATTTATAATGCACATATATAAACTATATTGTATGAAGCCAATGAGAACAATAAAGCTGAACTGATGAACAAAAATATTCAAAGTAGAGTTGTATGTGTATCTTATTTAGGCTTCAGCATCCAAATGTCTGCTGTTTATTTTAGCTATCCAGAATTCCTACAGTCATGTAGGAACTGGCGATGATAACTTTTAAAAAGCTTGAGATGGAGGCTGAAGAGATGGCTTAGGGGTTAAGAACCTCTTCCAGAGGTCCGGAGTTCAATTCCCAGCAACCACCTGGTGGCTCAGAGCCACCTGCAATAACATCTGGTGCCCTCTTCTGGCCTGTAGGCATAATTGCAGGCAGAACACTACATAATAAGTAAATCTTAAAAAAAAAAAGCTTGAGCTAGAATGACCCAAGAGTTTTCAGTCACATTAGGCATCAAAAAGACATAGCACGCGGGGGTGGGGTGGGGTGGGGTGAGTTCAGATTTCCCCCTTTTCTTCCAGTACGTGCGTGCGTGTCCTCACCTGTTTGCATATGTATGTCCCTCCCTCTCTCCCTGTGCCGGGGTCACAACAGAGCTCTTAAGTGAGCACTTGGGATCCAAACTCAGGTCCTTCAGCTTGCACAGCGCGCACTTTACCCAGTGAGCAGCCGCCCAGTTTGCAAGAGTTCCATTACTCTGTCCACTAAGAACCTGTGTCACCACACACATCGGAGTCTAAGAAGCTCCTAAAGCTTCCTCAGAAGCCGGTCTTCCCGTGAATCATTACCTTCTCACCATGAGACACAGCAAAAAACACACTTCACACTTCGCGTATGTCTGATTTTTTAATGGAAATTAATTCGTATGGTTCTTGGGTACCAGTGTTTAAGCTACTTGTGAAATATTTGGCGACTGGAATGCACAGATTGGCTTTTGAAAGGTTCATGGCAGACACACCAAGTTTGTAATTTATATGGAAAGACGATGTGAGAAGGAAATATGAAAAATAGCAGACGCTCTAGTTCAAATACTAACATGCTGGTTATCTGTATGTGTTAAACCACAGAGGTGAGACTGGCAGTTGGTTTTCTTAGAGGTTTTTTTTTTGAGTGGGGCTGAGGATTGAACCCAGGGCCTCGCACATGCTAGCTAGACAAGTGTTCTACTACTTAATATTCCCAGTCATTCGAGGTTTGTTTTTAAGTTTAAAATGTAGTGAATCTGATTTTGCAAAAGCAGATCAGCTTGCTTCCAGAAAATCTTCCACTGATGGCAATTAGAAAAGCCAAGGAAAAGTTTTTTTCTGTTAAAATACCAGTAACCACTAAAAGAATGATCCAAGAATGTGTAACAAATTTGTACAACAGTAAAAGCAAAATCTGATAGATGAGTGAGAAGAAAGCAGAGACTAGATTTAAAAATATCACATCAAAAATACAGAGCCGGATTGCAGACCTTCTCCACTCTCTCTGTTCCCCCGGACCCAATCCCTCAGGCTCATCTCCAGCGCTGCAGCAGACACCAGCTGCTGCCTCTCCTTCCCCTGCCCACATCTCCTGTGGATCCCGCAGACCAGTCTCTCCTGGCTTCCCTTCCTGACCCATTGTTATATCCCAGCCCCCAGCTCAAGCAGATGATCCCTGCCCAACTGCAGGCCACACCTTTCAGAAAACCAGGTGGGCTGCCCACAAACCTTCTCTGCTTCTCTGTTTCCACAGATCCAATTCCTCAGGCTCCTCCCGAGTTCTGCAACAGATCACCAGCTGAGGGCTCCCTTCCTGCTGCAGCTGCCCAGGTCTCCTGTGGATCCTAGGGGCATACCCTCCAACGTCCTTCCCCAACTTGTTGCTTCATGTCACCAGTAGGCATTCCACATGAACACACCAGCTGAGCAGGCCAGGAAAACAGGCAGTACACAGCCATCACTCTGGAAATCCAGAGAGGAAACAGAAACCAAGGAACAAAATACCCAGCAAACAATGACAAACCCGGAAATCAACATCTAGACCTATAATCACCACAAACTGAGATGTCTAGATGCCAGTGTAAGAACACAGTCAGTAACAGCCATTATAGTATGTCTCCACTAGAGCCCAACTACCGTACCACAATAGGCCAAGGATATTCCAACATAGATGAAGCACAGAAAAAGACCTTAAAAACAAACTATATGAAGATGATAGAGGTCCTTACAGAGGAAATTAATGTATACCTTACAGAAAGTCAGGAAAACACAGACACACATACGTACACCTCCACAAAGATAATAGAAACCAACATCATTAGTCACTGATATCTCTTAGTATCAGTGATCTCTATTCCCCAATAACAAGAGAAAGACTGACAGAATGGGCCGCAGGAAGTATTGCCATTCCTGATTTCAAACTGTGCCACAGAGCTATAGCAATAAAAACCGCATGGTACTCACATAAAAACAGATATGATGATCGCTGGAATCAAACTGAAGGCCCAGACATGAATCCACACTCCTATGGTCACCTGATTTCTGACAAAGAAGCCAGAAACACACAACAGAAAAAGAAGGCATCTGCAACAAATGGTGCTGGCCAAACCGGATGTCTGCATGGAGAAGACAATAAATAGGAAATGTGAAAAAAACCAAGCTGCATAGGAATAGAAGTAAGGAAAAGATGGTCTTTCAAACAAACAACACAGGCCAACTAGATATCAATATGGAAAAGGAATCAACCACAACAGAGAGCACCACATATAGATTAAAATATAGAGAACAACAAAGCTTCCAGGAGACTCCTCTTTCCATTACACTGTATCTCCTGACCTTTATACAAAGTTTACTTAAACAAGTTATAGCACACCTTAGCCATAAAGGAAAGGGTTTTAAAATGCATCCTTTAGATAAGATCATGCATTCGTCACTAGACACTGGTAGTGAAAGTATAGTCAGAGATAGAGTAGGAGAGGGTGCACACACATATGTACAGTTTTCTGGTTAAAAGACTGTTGTTAGGATGTTCTTCAGCAATAGGTGTGAATCTTGAATGCTACTAATGTGTCATTATGCATTTGTTTGTGTGCTTGTATGTGTACAAATTTACAGTGTTCTCCCACTCTGTAATTTTCTTCATCTCCTGTGTACTCTCTACCTGAAGCTATAATTACTTTTTTTGTGGGGCTAGGGGTTGAACTCAGGACCTTGCATATGTTAGGTAATTGCTCCATCACTGAGCTACATCTTCAGTCCATATGTTTTGTATTACATGTGTTTAGTATGTATAAATAAAAATAGACTTCAACACGCACATATCCAGAATATGCAAAGAACATCTGCAAATCAGTAACAAAGAGACAATCCGATGAAAATACAGGCAAACTATTAGAAGGGCACTTTATAAAAGAGAATGGCCCCAAACAGATGGCTAATAACCATAAGGGATTTCTGGAAGAGTCAAAGAATACCAATATGGAAACTATCATCTGGGTGTCCTGATGGATGTCCAGAATCCCGGAATTTGGGAGGGTGTAGCAGGAATGTTGTAAGTTTGAGACCAGTCAGGTTTACACGATATAAAGTTATGTCAAAACAAACAACAAACAAACAACCCCCCAAACAAAACCCCAGCGGTTGTAGTTCACGCCTATTCTACTAGGAACTAGGGAGGTAGACATTAAGATCAGGAGTTCAAGATTGGCCTGGATTACAGAAGACCCTGTCTCAAAAAAACAAACAAACAAACAAACAAAAAACCCAGAAAAAACCAACCAATACAAAACAAAAAATCTCTATAAAATATAATGCTGATCAGAGGGGACAGATTTGCAGAAACACACACACACACACACACACACACACACACACACACACACACACACACACACACAGATCAGGACTGGGATTCTCCTACTCCAGACTACAAAGGCCTTAAAAATCAGGTTAATGAGTTAGTGGAAACCAGTGATTTTCAGACCATATCTTGTAAGAGAGCTGAATTGACAGCTGTTACAATTGAAAAAATAAGAAGTTACCAGGAAATACAGGGCACCCCATTTATTCTTGCTACATGGCACACCACCCTAACACTTAATGCCTTTAAACAACATGTTATATTTTCACATTATGTGGGTTAGGACACCCACCCAGAGAGCAACAACACGTTATCTGTAATGGTACTGGTAATTTTCATGCGAATTTCTCAGGAGAAACCACGAGGGACAGAAAGGTCTTTCAACTTTGTATGGAAAACAAGAAAGCATTCAACAGACATGAAACACTCCTACTTACAGGGCCAAAGGCTCCTAACAAAGTGGTGGGGTTCCTGAACTGGCCTTCTCCTGTAGTCAGACTGGTGACTACTCTGTCATCATAGACCCTTCATCCAGCAACTGATGGAAGCAGATGCAGAGATCCACAGCCAAGCACTGGACTGAGGTTCAGTTCAGTCGATAAAAGGGAGGAGGGGTTATATGAGAAAGGTGTGTGTGTGGGTCAAGATCATGACAAGGTAACCCACAGAGACAACTGACCCAAGCTCGTGGGACTCACGGACAGCTAGGAGCCTGCATGGGTCCTACCTAGACCCTCTTCAGGTGGGTGACAGTTGTATAGCTTGATCTGTTTGTGGGGCCCTTAGCAGTGGGATCAGAACCAGTCCCCGGTGCATGAGCTTGCTTTTTGGAACTATTTGCTATGGTGGGGTTTCTTGCTCAGCCTTGATGCAGCGGGGAGGAGCTTGGTCCTGCCTCAACTTGATATACTAGGCTTTGTTGACTCCCATAGGAGGCCTTACCCTTTCTGAATGGAGATGGAAGAGGAGTGGATGGGGGGGCATAGAAGGGAGGTGGGGAGAGGAGTAGAAGGGAGAGGGAACGGGAGGAGGGGAAACTGTGATTGGTCTGTAAAATAAAATGAACAAATAAAAAATTTTAAAAAATCAGTAATAACTTGAAAGAGAAGAAATGAATTAGTGAGTCACGCAAGAACTGTCTCAACCTGTATTCTGAGCCGTGTGTGTGTGTGTGTGGGGGGGGGTGAACCCCACCAAAGGTGAGAGTTGGCAACTAAGGCAGGAAGAGTTAATAAAAGCAGTGTGGACCTCAGATGCGAGGGCAGCCCTAGACGGACTCTGACTCATTTCTAGCGGACTGCCTAACAACGTTCAGGCTCATCCCTTCCCAGGGAGCCGCTAGCGACTTTGCCACAGGTGGGGTGCGTGCAGTACCATCTCGTTCCCCACGGCCAAGTTCAGCGGCTCCGCACCCGGGGTGATGGCCACTTCGTTATCCTGGCACCGCCCTGAGCGCAGCACGCCCGTCCTTCCTCAGGGAAAACCACCCACCCTGCGGTCTGCAGCACCTCTCCCTTCCACCTGACAACCTGTGACAGGTTATCCTCCGATCTCCTGGCAAAGTGTCACCAGAACCGGAAGTCCCACCCGTTGTGACGTCACAACACCGCGTCGCGTCCATCCAGGAAGTTGGTCCCCCTGACGTGTGAGGAGAATGAGTGTAAGTTTTGATGACAGCTTGGTAGGAATGTAGTCCCTAGCCGGCGGCATCGCTGGGAGCACTTAAAAAGTTGCCTTTATTTCTTCTGAATTTTACCCGCTTTCTGTTCTTTGTGGTTATTTATTAGTTTTTCTCCTCCTCCGACGCCCTTTCATCTGTTCTTCACACCTGCCCTCCTTCCTTTCTTCCATTTCCAGTCCCTTCTTCACGCACACAGGGAAGTTGGCTCTCAGTTAACCTTAGCGTTAGTATTCCGCTTCACATACTTTGCTCTTTGGGATAATGAGATGTTCAGAGGTACTTTCCACTTACCACAAACTCCAAGATCGTATCCTCAGCACTTGGTACATGATACGCGATCAGTGTATTTCTGTCCTTAAAAGCTCTGTAGCCCATATGGCATTCTTATATCTAGACAAAGCAGCATGGAACTTTGAAAAATCACAGTAATTATCATCCACGCATGGAAACGAAGCGTTGCTCCTGTAATCAATACCTCAGTGATGGTGCCACCGTCCAGCCAGCTGTTGAATGAAAACCGCTAAACTTCATTACCCTTCTTTGTCATTCTACTTTCCATACCCAATAGGTAACATTTGATTATAGAAAAAGCCATTCATTGTGCTAAGGGTTTTTCATGATTCATAAACCCTCATGACAGTTCAGTGAAGTCAATATTAGAAGTGAGCATTAGAGTCTGGAGACATAAATATGTGGAATAAATGATTATGTTACAATGCCAGTATGTGACATGTACAAGGCGGTTTCCCTCATGAACACAGTTTTATGTGTGTAAACTTCCCACCAGTAATGCTGTAAAACTATATTTATATGATGCCACTCAGGTCTATTGACCTACCTCTCCAACAGCAGGATACATCTAGATGTCAATACAAAATGGAAGTGGAATCTTAAAAACAGATGGAAGTCGAGGTACACATCTCTCTCCATCTCCTGGCTCCAAATCTCTCTGGGTATCTGTTGCATCCGTCTCGCATCCACAGGCTACATGACAGAATGCATTAACACATTAACGTAACATGTCTTACACATGCATTGTAATGCATTGTCTCAGGTGATTAATGTTTCTGATTTCACTGAACCCGTGCCAGAAATAACTGAAGGTTCAGTCTTTAAAGAGACATCAATCTTTTCTGACCTTATAGATACTCAGGATTATTTCTACTCAACCGCAGTTTAAGATGAGGTGTGGGGAAACTAAGTAACTTGCTCAAAGTCAGTTGGGAGAGATAGGCTCAGGTTGCTGACAGCAACTTCTCAATTGTTTCTATGCCTTCTCTGGGCCTTCTACTTTTGGGATATACATGCTTTCACTAATTAAGTTGTCATATTTTTGCACCCAATGTCCCCTTTGCTGCATAACAGACTATAACTGATGTGCCTTGTTTAAGTAGTTGAGTGGAGTGTTTTCTGAAGCCTGCAGAATTCATCTGGCACGTGTCAGGTAAGCTGTAATTGTGGAGCTATTATATATTGAGTTTGGAAATGAAATACTCCTCCCTTCACCATAAGGCTCGTGTGTTGAAAATTTGGTTTTGCCACACAGCAGTGTTCAGATGTGGAATATCTGAGGGGTGATTTGACCATTGATCATGTCACGTCTGAATGGGATGTTAGAAATTGAAGACTGTTTCCGCGAGGCAGATGATTGAAAGACTGTGCCTTTGAAGGATATATCTTCTTTTATCTCTTTGTGCTTTCTGGCCAGCTTTGCAGTATCACATACTCCCCACTATGATGCTGTGCCTCACCACAGGCAGAAGCAGCGGAGTAAAATCTCTCAAAATATAAGCCAAAATAAGTTTGTTGTTTTTTTGCTTGTTTTGGGGCAGGGTCTCTCTACATTGCACTGTACTGGAACTCAGTCTGAAGACCAAACTGGCCCTGAACTCACAGAGGTCTGCCTGCCTCTGCCTCTCAAGTGCTGAGATTAAAGGCATACACCACCATGCACAGCCAAAGTAAGTATTTAATTCTTTAAATTTATTTTGTGTATTTTGGCACAGCAATGAAAAGTGAATGGCACAATGTATGTAATTCTTTCTTCTTTTGTATTCCTTCCTACTTTTTTGAAACTTCAGTTTCCAGTTCCCATTAAAGTGAGAGTTCCCTGTAAATCATGCTTTTACAGTCTCTAAGTAATGTTAAAATCCGTGTGCATCTTTCACTTATTTGAAGGTCTGGAGAAGTTTGAAATGAAGCCACCCATTTTGCATTATCTTTTTTAGTACTTCTTAAATTTTAGTGTGAGTAAAAATGACTTGGTTTATTAAGGCAAATAATAATTTAGTAGATCTTGAACAGAGCCTTGAATTTGCATTTTAAGCAAATTATCTTGTGTTTCAGCTTCTGGTGAGTGTTAGGCCATATTTTGAGTGATTGTATATTAATAAAGAAGTGTTTTAGGGTAA
>PVIU01031776.1:0-14382 GCA_004026605.1 Ondatra zibethicus
GCGCACTAGATACTGCACAGGAGACTAAACAGCGCGCTAGATACTGCACAGGAGACTAAACTGTGCACTAAATACTGCGCACTAGATACTGCACAGGAGACTAAACAGCACGCTAGATACTGCACAGGAGACTAAACTGCGCACTAGATACTGCACAGGAGACTAAACTGCGCACTAGATACTGCACAGGAGACTAAACTGCGCACTAGATACTGCACAGGAGACTAAACTGCGCACTAGATACTGCACAGGAGACTAAACTGCGCACTAGATACTGCACAGGAGACTAAACTGCGCGCTAGATACTGCACAGGAGACTAAACTGCGCGCTAGATACTGCACAGGAGACTAAACAGCGCACTAGATACTGCACAGGAGACTAAACAGCGCGCTAGATACTGCACAGGAGACTAAACTGCGCACTAGATACTGCACAGGAGACTAAACTGCGCACTAGATACTGGAGTGTGACTACTGTTTATGCTCTTCATTAGTTTGTCGATTTTTTAAAAAAATTATTGTTTTCTTTGCTATCAAATTAGGATTGCAACATTTTTGCATATCCTTGGCTAATTTTCAAAATTAAGAATTTTACTACTCATATATACTCGAGCAAACCCTTGAGAATTAAATTAAGATACACAATAAAGAGCAGACTACAAACACTTCATTTAACTCCAACAGAACTTTTGAAGTGCCTCAAATTAGGACATAATCAGAACATAGAGAATTTATTAGTATACTTAAGTTCATGAAAGTACTAGGTTCCAGGAAAGCCTAATTAAAATCCATGAAAAATAGGTACTCAATACAGTATTCATCAACGCGTACTTCTGAGTTACTGAAATTCAAGGATATGATATACAATTGTGGACTGTACCTAGAACATGCCTTTGCTTCTCAGTTGACAAAATTTGGTGGCCAAACCTGCATAAACATAGATTCGTCTCCATTTGCTAGTGGAAATCGCAAAAAACCGGTGAGCACAGTGAATATGCAGACCAGGCTGTAAGAGTGGCAGTTCCACATCTGTCCTCCCTATTGGCTGTGCAACGATGGGCAACTTACTAAGTCTTAGAGCCCCTGGATGCCAGGAAGATAAGAGCTGACAGACACCACATTCATGCAAGAGCACCTGGCTCCCAAGAAAGGCCACAATCCACATGACTACTTCTCTGGTTATAATCACTGATCATTGTGGCTATGAAATATGACTAGTCATGAAAATCCACTAATGACACATAATTATAGTTAGCAAGTATAACAGAACAAAAACCTAAAACAAAAATTAAAGTGTTAATGGGCAAGGAATGTAACTCAGTAGTAGATTGTTTGCCAAATATGCACATGACTTTTGGTCGGAAACCTAGTATAACACACACACACACACACACACACACACACACACACAGAGAGAGAGAGAGAGAGAGAGAGAGAGAGAGAGAGAGAGAGAGACTGTACAACTCACTATACTCTAGGCTCTTTTTAAAATGTTCTTTATTTTTATTTTATATACATTGGTATTTTGCCTGCATGCATATCTGTGTGAGGGTGCTGGATCCTGGAATTACAGACAGTTATGAGTTCCCATGTGGGTAATGGAATTGAACCCAGGTCCTGTGGAAAAGCAGTCAGCGTTCTTAACTGCTGAGCCATCTCTCCAGCCCCTAGTCTAGACTCTTAAGGACAAATTCCTAGTCTTGTTTCTGGTCCCAAAAGAAGCAACCCTATGACTGACATGGTGGCAATGCACCAAAAATGCACAAAATTGGCCTTACGACCCACCACAAAAGAAATTTCATGGGTATGTAGGCAGTATAGTGCACAGCTGCCTTCCAGGAAATTTCACATTATTCATCAGAAGTTGAAAACAGTTCACATTATTTGGTAAGAACTACATCAAAAGGATGAACCACAGACAGAGATGCGATAGATTAAGCATCAGAGGGCTGCTCCCCACAGTACTTCCACATGGCAGCAGTGGAGGATTGCCCTCAGAGGAGGGAGGATCAAACAGGCAGCTCTGGAGCTCCTGTGAGTGGCTGCTGGCTAAGGCAGTCCTGTGTGCACACCTATGCAGACCCCACCTCACTCTCGGCCAGTGTTGTGTGTGCAGCACTATCTCCATGTTCCAGGTCAAGAAATGGGGTTAGAAATCTGTAGTCATTGGTTCCTCTCAGCTACACAGCTATATATGCATACTGGGGTGAATGTCAATGTGAGCCTGGAGGAGAATCTCACTAATGGTGAAACTTTAGAATCCCAACTCACTCAGAGTGTTTGTATCACACAGCAGCTAATGTCCCTTCCTACACTTTCAGCTGCTGACAATGAATAGGAATTATCTAGTGCTATTAAAACGCATCATCTTTCCTCCTGCCCGGGACTGGCCCAACTATGAAAGAATGGACCCTCACTCCACCTTGACCAGGACACAAACAATGGTACCCTCACTCCACCTTGACCCAGGACACAAACAATGGTACCCTCACTCCACCTTGACCAGGACACAAACATTGGGATCCTCAACCTACCCTGGCCACGACAGAGGAGAACACCAGCATATCAACACTGCAACATTCCCCATTAGGGAAGCAGTTTGTGGGCACGAGCTTGAGGGGCCTGCCAAGCAAAGGGACAGATGAGGGAGTAAGATGAGGGAGTAACAGCAACAAGAGAATAAGGGTTGGTGGTTGAGGTAATGTATGTACGCAGGAAGGAGGGATTACAAGATCAGGGCCCAGTCTGTGCCACAAAGCAAGTTCAAAGAGCTTAGACCTTACCTTACACAGTAAAACCTCAAAACCAAAAATGAACAATGATAAAATATGATAAACCAAGGTCAAGAAGAGTTAAATCCAAAGAGGAGTTGAAAGAATAGGAGGAAATCTAAACAGTCCACAGTTCCCATGTTCTGAAAATGGGGCGGGGTGGAGTGGGGTGTCAGACAAATGGAAAAGGTGGGACAATGACAAGAGTGAGCCTACAGCAGGGTAAGTTAGCCCCCTGTGGTTCCTGCATGGCCATGGGCTCAAGGTTCTGGAGTAGGGCACATGGCAGAAAGCCCGAGAATCCTGCTTCATTTTACAGTCGCTGTCTCTGGTGGAAGGAACAAGGGATGGCCATCATGACTAGTATGTTATATATGAATATATGAATAGTATGTATCATGAATAGTATGTCCGGCTGTTCTCCAGTGAAGCTAGGTATGGTACTGACCCATTATGGAAGATGCCAGCTCCCAATGCATAGGACTAAAGCAGTAAGAAACATAACCCCATGTGAGGTGACTTGGACATTTAACCACTCCACTGAAACAAAGCCAGCCTGACTGTGCTAGACAAGGCAAACAATTGCATTCAGACACAAAGGAAGTGAAACACCAGGGCTGGTGGGCCGCAGATCTCCTGGGTCTTCCTAAGCATCTCCAGTACAACCTGCTTCCTGTAGAGACAAGTGCATTACTCTACTAGACTAGGAAACGTGCCAGGGATGGAGTACACCCTTCTGTCCTTTGTCCCCTCTCAACATGTAACATGTATGCTGCGACCACCCAATGGGCACAAAACATGAGCCAGCTCGCTTGAAGCCACAGATGCTCTCCTCCTTAGTCCCATAAAGTCAGCCATGCTAACAAGTCCTTCCCCAACAGGGAGCATTTGAACATCCCTGCTCCCTGTAGCATCCAGGGCTGTTATTCCCTTCCCCCAGCTCCCTTCACAACAAGCTTCCAATGGGTGACCAGAAAGGCTATCTAAAGATAAACTCTTGAGCAATAATCTCTCTGCGACCAGTCACAAAATGTTGAAAAATTTGAATTTCCTGCATACCAGATGTTCTCTGTGCAGGTCATTCATGTTTACAAACATTAATCATTTGAGGTGAAACTGGCTAAGTCCACAATATTCTATCCATCCTCCAAACAATCAACACACAACATTGTCTCATCATCTATAGATTACATTAATATCATGATATTTTTACTTTAAAAAATTTTAATACATGTACTATTCAACTCAAAGGAATAAGATCACAGCAAGAAAAAAAAATCCTAGATTCAAGAAAGGTAGTCTGACCAGGCAGTGGTGGGACACACCTGTAATCCCAGCACTTGGGAGGCAGAGACAGGTGGATCTCTGTGAGTTTGAAGTCAGCCTGGTCTACAGAGTGAGTTCTAGGACAGTAAGGGCTACACAGAGAAACCCTGTCTCAGAAAAGGAAAAAAAAGAAAAAAGAAAAGAAAAGAAAAAGGAGGAAGGAAGGAAGGAAGGAAGGAAGGAAGGAAAGAAGGAAGGAAGGAAGGAAGGAAGGAAGGAAGGAAGGAAGGAAAGAAGGAAAGAAGGAAGGAAGTCAGTCAGGTGAATGGGGCTGATGCGGGCTTTCCTATAACCAAGCTTATACATCCACATCTCAAACAAGGAGGAGAATGTATTAAAAATTTGCAAAGATAACTGGAGAACCTCAGAATGGGGGGACACAGATGATGTCAGGTGAGCGGGAACAGGAAACACAGACACCAAACAAGTGCAGTATCTAGAAAGGTCCTGGAGGAGAAGCAGGAGCATGAGCTGTGGTTGTCTTTCTGCAGCAGAAGACACAAAGTTCCCCTCGGTTCATTCACTCACTTTAGTGTCTTTTAGAGATTGCTGATGCTAAGCGGCCAGTTTGTCTTCGGCACCATTTTTACTACTACTAAGCTCTCTGAGTAATTTCCTTCAGAATGATAGCATTGGTCTGAAGTCCAGATGAGAACAGCACAGAGGATGCGAAAGGATCCTAACTCTCTAAGTCAACAAGAGCACGTGTTTTCTGCAGACCACAGTGTAGTGTCTCTTAATGGGAACGTACTGCCCTTGTCCCATTTTACGTGTGAGGAAATGGAAATATAAAGAAATTCAACAACTCACACCAGTGAGTGACAGACTGTGTGTCTCATGCTAATGACTTAACTGTGAGGTGGTCTGAACCTGAATGTGTTTACACAGCCCTAGACAGCCAAACTTTGGAGGTTTAACAAAATGATCTACTAAACAAATTGGAACTGAAATAAAGTTTGCATTTAAAACTACTACAGAAAAAGTTTGTGACCCTTTCTGTCCCTTCTGCTGTCCCTGATAATCCAGAAGGATAAAAGACAAAAGCCTTCCGGAAAGAGGGAAACTGTAACAAAACTGAGATGTGCTGGAGGAAAGTACAAAACACAGAGGCTGAAAACTGACCCTGTGATAGGGGGCTACATCTGAGCACACCAGCAGCAGGGTAACGGGGGAGCGACATCTGAACACACCAGCAGCAGGGCAACGGGGGGGGGGCTACATCTGAACATACCAGCAGCAGGGTGTGGCATGCAGTAAGGTCAGAAGTGGGCAGCTTTGTCAACTGACTCCAGTGGAGCCAGACCTGGCCAAGGCAGCCCTTAAGGGAGAATTGGATGGTGCCGCCAAGGATTCTGCAGCAACGTCCGGGGACATTTGGGGTTTTAGTAACTATACAGTGCATGATTTAAAAAGTGTATGCAACTGAAGTCATTCACATGAGAATGCTTAGCAGGATGGACCAACCCTGAGCACTGCTCACGTCACAACACGGGACTTCAATTCAAAAGTGACTGACAAGAAGCCCACAGATGCTGGCCAGAGAGCTTCCACGACATGCCCAAGTCCGTGGGCTGCGCCACTCTAAGACTGAAGCACCAGGTAGGTGAGATCACTGCAGTTAATTAAAAGACAAACCACCGTTAATATTAGTGTCTACACAGGTCTGTTAAATGTGAGCACACAGCCTTGCAATTAGTGTTCAGAAATGTGTTTCTTCCAGTTCACGTACTTTGGTTTAGACATAGACACTTCCCTTGAATCTAGTTCACACTCTGTGCAAATGACTAAACATGGATTTGGCTCTGTTGTACTGACTGCATTTCTCCGGGCAGAAGATTATTACACTGGTTTTGGAAAGAGACAATACAGAGAGTGCTGTCAACTTCAAATCATTCGAGTGATTTTTACAGAATCAAATTATATTCTTACTTCTTGTCTTCAAGGGCAGCTGTCAAAATTGAGCTGCTCTTAAGAGCTACAGCCTTAAGGAATTTCAAAATATTCTAAAATACACGAATGCTTTCTTCCTATAAAAATTTTTAAGAACGGCGACTGTTTAATAAAAACCTGCTTTTATCGAGAGTGCAGGACAAGGTTCATAAATGACTCATATGTATGACATTTTCTGAAACTACCAAGTGGAAGGGAATTAGCTCCCATCACATCCTCCGAGGACTCCGGTGAAGAATGTACATGATCAAAATGACAAGCGATTTGGGGAACATGGGATTCAAATATGAGGCAAAGTGAAGGGTCAGAAAACTAATGAAGGGCATTCTGGGGAGTGGTTGGCTGCACTGAAAGGTTAACCGCCACTGGAAACTGCGTCAGGGAGACTACGGGAATCAGAAGGGATGTCTCGTCAGGAACACACGAGGGAGAGAGAAAGTGGATGTGACAGTTTGCCAGTGTGAGACCTCTGCTTTGAGGGGTGGGACATACAGGGAGAGCCAGCCAGATAAACAAGGAGTAAAGCATGTGGAAAAGAGAGGCAGTTTCTACGCCAGGAATGACTAAGAGGTGCTCCAGAGAGGGCATGTGACTCTGGTCCAATGTGATAGGTAACTCAGCAGGCATGCTCTAAAATGCAGCAATGAGTGCCATGGCCTTGGAGAGACGACCTCATTGTCTTTTCATCACCTATAGTTAGCTACACATTTCTAAATGTAGGGCTATTTCTGAACACTCAGAGCGCCTGAATTCCGATCTACCCTGGGACACGTGCGCCTTCCCTTTTGTTTCTAGCGGCTGGTTCTCTATGGCTGCTGTAAAGAAGGCCAGAGACTCAGTTTCCCTGGTCAGCTTCCATTTCCAACAACCCCCCTGCAAAAGTAATGCACACATACACCTCCACACAATACCTGTGTGCACAGAAGGGAGGGTGTGACGGGAATGTGAGTGCCCTCAGGTCTCAGAGGAAGGGACCAGCTTCCTGGCTCTCACCAGCCAGAAAGCACTGGCCATCCTCAGGCCCTAGGAGTCAGTGGCTTCTGCCCTGTGCACGTGTCCACTAGTCCATGACTGTGCGCCCATGGACCTCCAAGCTCCTCAGCTACTCAATCTCTAACCCAAGAAAACGAGTGGAAGTGGCCGACGTTCTTAGAAACACTGAGGTGGTCCTGGCTTCCCAATCCCATGCCTCCATGGCCAGGTGTCCCCACAACAGACAGTGAAAGCTTAAAGCTGACCAACATGGTATCAACATGGTATGCCGTGTAAGAGCAATCAGAGTGGCTGAACCCCGACCTACAATAAATTCGAACTGTTCTTCATGTGATGAAGAATGGATCCTGTCTACTAAGCTGGGTTCTTCATTCAAATGATTATGTCACATGAAATCTGCAGACAGTAAGGACAAAGGATAAAATAGGAACGTTCTAAAATTACAACAAATAACGCTAACAAAAAGATTAAAGACACATTTAAATTTCCTCCCATTCACTAAGCAGTTCAATACCATTACAATAGGTTTATTACTTTTAAAATATAAGGTATTATATACACTTGATTCAGCTGTCATCTGGATAGAAATTGGAAAGAATTGAGAAGAAAAAGGGCAACATAATTTGATCCTGGTATCTTAAAGAAACATAAAGATACTTAACTAGAAAAAGTGAGATGCGATGTACATATTGTCTGCAGAAGGTAGAATCACATTCTTTAATGAAGTGGTTCTTTTTATACTTAGAAAGCGCCAAAATGTCACTCTCTTTTGCATTCACATCATGGGCGTACTAACGTGGCAATCCATACTCCCTTTACACGCATCCTCCAGAGTCTCATTCACTTTGCCCCATAGAAACAATGAATAAACAGACTGGATAAAGGGAATGCAAACTTTCCACATACTGAACACTGCAAATGTGGACCACAATCCCTGAATGCCAGGAAGCAATCAGTTCACCCACGCTCTGACTGTCTTGTGTGAACTTCCAGGCTGCCGTGTAGGGAGGAAAGCCAGACTAATATATGCAAGTCTCCCGGGTCTGGGGAGTGGTTGGAGTCTAAACACACCTGCGGGCCGGCCTTGCCCTAGGCGCTAGCAGTGGCCCCTCCAGTACCAAGTAGCGACACTCGGCAAATCTACCGAGACACCATCCAAGAGAGGGAAAAGAACTACCCCAAAAATATTAGGACAAAACACAAAAATGTTCCTATTTCTACCATCCGGGAGGGGAAACTGCATGGAGCACTGGAAGGAGTCTGCCTCGGAAGAGAGGGCCAAGCTGGTGCCGAACAGTGCTCTGGTCCTAACTCACACAGCTTAAAATTGAGCTGTTTCCAAGGGAAGGAACTGGGTGCTGGATCAAAGTTCAAGAACACTGTAGGAATTAATTTTTTTAATTCCAACTTGGCTGGGGTGTGATGTAGCATTTAAGGAAACAGGTGTCAGGTCTGTACATGAGATTTATATCCATGACATGGAACTTGTAAACTTCAAAATCACAGCATAAAACAAATCAGAAATGGCAAAAAGATCTGAATAGACTTTCTGCTAAAGAACACCTACAGTCCCACAGCCAATGCTCACACTACAAGGTGTCACCACTTCCAGTGACCTGGGAAGATGAATTAAAGCCAGTCAGAAGGGCTACTGTGCAGGGCGGAAGCGATGTGCCGGAAGTGGTAGGCAGCAAAGGTACTGATGGTATTAAAGCCACTTTGTAAAATAGCTTGGCAGAAATGTAGGATCCTAGAGAATTTTGTTCCTAGGTACCTAGTAGAGAACAAAAACATCACATCTCCAGAAGAACTTACCAGTGCTCCTGATGGAACCTTCAAAACAGTCAAAAAGAGAAATAATTCAAACAAGAAACAGTGGGTTTCATAACACATGAGAGCAGAAAAGGAGAGGGCAGGTTACACCACACCCAGCCTGTCTGTGTGGAAGTGGAATCGATGTTTGCAAGCAAGCCGTGCTGAGGGAAAATGTGTGTTTTAGTAACAGTTAAGTCACAGATCACAGCTAATACAGCTGAGGGTTCCAGGTGATATGATCCGCAAAATTAAACCAAACCTGCGAACATCCAACAGAAAGAAAGGCAAAGGCCTGTACTGGCTCCTTTGAGTGGTCTGATTTCCAGGCCATGACAATGTGCCCATGTGGAGAGTGGCAGAGTTAACACCCACATGGTTTGGGTCTGCTGCTGTTTCCTAGGAACAAAGCTTTCTACTTTCCAGGGTTAGGTGAGATGATGAGAGAACTATCTGGCAAGGTAGGAGCGCACACATGCATGGAGTCTTCAAGATGAGCCACTGCAGGAAAGTCATTTTCAGAAGAGCAAGGCCCAAGATTCTGTCATACATGGCCCTAGTTTAACAAGGATGAAATGAAGTAACACGCACTTCAAAATAGCTAGGAGACAGGCAATGAAGAAATGGAGAACACTGGAGGAGATAGATGCACTAGTTACTGGATTAACTAGAGCAACACAGCGAAACACAACACTGAACCTAAAAAGGTACACAACTGTTACAGCAATTTTTAAATATGCAGGAAGACACACTGAAAGACCAATGAAGGGATCTGAGCTGAGGCTCGCGTAGACACTGGTGCTTTGGTTCCAAATACCACAAAACACGTTTTCTGTTTCCTAGTACATATAAAAAGTTATGCTTATACTTCGCTATTAAGTATTATGTCTTAAGACTTGTACATACCTTAATTGTTTTATTGCTAAAAGTGTTTATGATCAAAATATAAATAACACTATCTTGATAATCATAATTTGCTTTTTAAAAATTCAGTATGCTGCAAGGAGAGTCAGTTAATACTTCCCTCGTGAGAAGCATGAATAACGAGCCGAGCACTCACATAGTTTTGCCTGTATGCAGTTTAGAAAGCCGGCACTCCCCAAAGAGCACACGTTTAAGATTCTGTGCAACACTCTGGCTGAGGCTGCTCACCACATTTCCTCATTCCGATTATCAAACTACAGAGCGCACAGCCATAGGCCTGAAATATATGCACAGTAACAACTCAGAGCCCAATAGTCCCTAGGTTTCACCGCCCAGGTATCTTTTCCTCTCTCCTAAAATTCTGGGCACTGGTGATCTCTGAATGAATAAAATTATGTTCTCAAGTCAGGTGCCCACTGGGAAATCACACCTCAATTAGCACAGTGTGATGCTGAAGAGAACTGTTCCACAAGGAAACTTCTCAGACAGGGAGAGAACCTGTATGCAGGTCATAGAAAAATGAACTGGAACAATCGACAAGTTCTGGGACAGGAAAACCCATAAAAAGACCACTTCTGGCATCCCACACCATGGACCTCTCTGGCTGTGGCTGCTGGGGTGTGTGTGTGTGTGTGTGTGTGTGTGTGTGTGTGTGTGCGCGCGCGCGCGTGTGTGTCTGTATGAATATATTATATATATTTATTAGAGTGGATTACAGGCTGTGGTCCGGCTAGTCTAACAAGTGCTGTTTACCAATGGAAGGTCCAAGAATGCAGTAATTGTCCGGTACATAGGTCCTTAGCATACGGTGGAATCTGGAGGAAATGAGCTCTAAAGCTATGAAGGACCAGACTTGCCAGTGAGAGTGAGGGCAAGTCAACAAAGAGTGACAGCTTCATTCTTCCACGTCCTTTACACAGGCTGCCGCCAGCAAGACTGCTCCAGATTTAAGATGGATCTTCTCACTTCAGAAAAGGTCCACATTAAATGTGGGTCTTCCCACCTCAAATGATTCAAGTAAGAACTCCCTCATAGGTGTGCCTGTCTCAGCCCCTTGGGTGTTTGTTCACTCCAGACACAGTTAGGCTGACACCCAAAAATAACTATCAGAAATATTGTACAACACACCCTCTCAGACTAACACTTTTCATATGCCTGACAGAATGCGAGGCTAGGATTCCATTACAAATGGCTAAAGTTTATTATAATGTCTACAGTCTATCACATAGTATAATGTGAGACACACTAGCCTAATATGTTAGCCATTATCAAAGCAGCAATAACACCAAGTATTACACCGGTATGGCTATTTTAAATTTCTTTCACATAAAACAAAATACAAAGAATCTAAAACTTTTCTTTTTTAAACAGAGGAAAATGTTTACCAAAATTCTAAGGCTAACCCCTTTGGCCTGACATTTGTTGGAGGACAGCTGTTTCAAAGAAAGGTCACCAGACAGGCAATCAATCCCGCTCTAATGGCGCCGGCTCCACAGGCTAGCTGTAGCCGCTCTAGAGGAGACTCCTGTCAGCCTTGAGCTCACTTGAACCCCCAGATTAACAAGGAGAGAGCACGCATGCATCTGAAAAGGGCATGCAGAGATGGCCTCCAGTTTGCGTAAATTACTAGACAAGAGGCCCTACAGGGCCAGAGCTGTGACCGCAGAGCACACTGCACAGCTGTTTGCACGATAAAAGTCCTCTTCCATGTGAACTAAAGAGAGCATGTAAAGATACATGATGTCACTGAATGGACATTCTGAAGTGGACGATTGGCTCAATTTTCTGCCCAGAAAAGCCTGGGAAGTAGGCACAGGTACAGAGATGAGGTGAGCAGCTTAGGCCCAGTCTTCTTCCAGGCTTCCTGTTCCACATGCTCCACAAAACAAAGCTGCAGTCTGTAACACTTCCTTTCTGATTTCTCAATATCCGTCCCTGACACACCGGTAAAGTGTTCAATAAACATTCAAGAACTGCTATTGCTGATTGCACATAATTAGCTAAAATTCCTTCTAAATTTGGGCACTTTAGTTTTCATTTAGGCATTCTGACAGAAATCTTATATCATGTGACTAAATGTTGCAACTCTGTATGTATTATTTGAAGTGTTTTAAGACACAGAACCATGTGCCCTAGGAAATGTAGACTTCCAAGCCCATCCTACTATGGTGGACAGATTCTGAGAGGACCCCAAGAGTCCCAGATGCATCTCCCACTCACATCTGGAGTTCTGACAGGACCTATAACTAAGTTAGGATGCTGCCTTCATGATTAAGATATTTTACATGGCAAAGGTTGAAGGACTTTGCAGATGTAATTAAGGTCCCTAATCATGTGACTCTGAGTTACTCCAAGGGGAAATGATGCTATGTAGCCCTGGCCTAATTAGGAGAGCTATGTCAAGGGAGCCAGAAGACTGGCCAGCCAGCTCTGAGAAAGCAAGATGACATGAGCCATGCAGCTCCAGGGACATGAACAGGGCCCCAGGCTCAAGTCAGATCACAGTCCGGGCCTAAAGGGAACCTGAGATTGACACTTTATATAAAGTATCACTAAGGCAAAATTATATTCACCACCACGGATCCGGGAAGCAGCCCCAGAGAACCCGGTCCAGCAAGTGCCGGTGACGCTCCAGCTACAGCATCACCTACTGCCATCTACAGTGTCAATAGCACAGAGAAGGCAGCTGGAAATGGTAGTGCAAGCACGTGACACCAGCACTGAGTGGGGCTGGAGAAGAATGTGAGTTCCACCAGGCCACCTGCCATACACAGAGATTCCACCCCAAACCAAACCTGCCATACACAGAGATTCCACCCCAAACCAAACCTGCCATACACAGAGATTCCACCCCAAACCAAACCTGCCATACACAGTGAGATTCCACCCCAAACCAAACCTGCCATACACAGTGAGATTCCACCCCAAACCAAACCTGCCATACACAGTGAGATTCCACCCCAAAACCAAAGCCAAAACAAGGGCTGGAGATGTAGATCAGTGGGAGAGCACTTGCCTAGCACATGCACGGGCCAGGGTTTGCTTCCCAGTACAGCACATCTATCCCAACAACACACGGAAGAGGGTCAGTCAGAGCAGCAATAGGACAGGAAGAGGCACGTGGCCAGGGAAGCTATAAATTTCTATATTCTATAGTTCTTTGGCAGTTCAAGGAGGGAACACTAGCTTTCTTTACTAAAAGCTTTGTCTTGGAATTGGGTTGTCTGAGGGCAGTCGACATTAAACAGAATAAAGCATACCAATAGCACTGAGCTTTGGCCACTAGACTTGGCATCTTCGTCCCCAAACAGGAGCGGCAGGTAAGCTTCGCAAGCTCCTGTTCTGACGAGAGCTACAGAATCAAAGCTCTCCTGGCCGCCCAAGCTGTGTGTGTGAAGTCACTCATCTGGATTACAGATTAGCAATTATAAACTGCACCTCTCAAATACAGTTCAGTGTGATTCATGAACTTGGCTTTAGGTAGCTGCTTTATAGAGAGCAATTATGACGTAATTGCTGTATTATTATGGGGCTCTAAATGTGTTCCTGGACTCTTTTTATAATCAGTACATACAAAATATTCGGCTCACTCATGCCGACAACACTGAGCTGAAGTGTTTTTAGAAAGACAGTTCTGGGGTATGTTTTAAAGTCTGAGGCCACCCCTTTTCCTTGTTGGTTGCCTCTGAACAAACTGCAGCACACAGGACAAACTACAGCATAACTCCAGCAGTCCTGCATAGGAAAAAAGCCCATCCACTCAGGGGCTGGAAAGAAACATTAGACTAGGCTAACGGACTCATTATGAGTAGAGGTTTTTGTTCAGACAAATATTTTCTAAATAATTCTGTTGACACACACAGACAAACTGCTGAGATACAAATGGTGAGGTATATTTTTACTGTGTTCGTTCATGAAATAATTTACGAATGAATCTGACTGCTCAAGTTCATCTGTAAGCTGCATGTAAAGAATCTGGAACGCCCTTTCCAGAAATGTGCTAAACTGGAGTGAACTCCTCCACCTATGAAAAGCTCCCCTCACGAGGAGACTGACTGATGAGAAGCTAATGCACCTTGCTAGCTATGCTCTCCTGGGAGACATGTGCGCACCTCTTCCATGTCTGCCCAGCTGTTGGGTCCATGAACAAGAGACCTGCCAGGGCCAGCCTTCTTCACTGCAGGAGCCAGTACAAAACTCCTAGCCAGAGTATTCATGACCAAAACACGGGCCACCACTTACCAAGAGTCCGCAAGTGCACCATCTCACATGGGTAGGAGCCTCTGTTCCCATCACTGGCAAATTAACATGTGCACAAAAGGTGATAAACTGCTCCATGGGCACAGCCAGAAGTGGTGGTGTGGAATTCAAGCGAAGACCTAGAACATGAGTACAGCTTCCTAACTGCTAGAGTGATGAGAATGTGAAGATCCTAGGACACACTATATTCACCCAGGATTGCATGTATTTAACTGCTAGAGTGATGAGAATGTGAAGATCCTAGGACACACTATATTCACCCAGGATTGCATGTATTTAACTACTAGAGTGATGAGAATGTGAAGATCCTAGGACACACTATATTCACCCAGGATTGCATGTATTT